>VDFB02349156.1:79145-118185 GCA_007258455.2 Sequoia sempervirens
AAAAGGCCTTATACTCTTACCACCTATGACTAGGTTGGTCATTCATCCTAAAGATTCTAACATACCCTTTTGCAAATATCATCATATTCTTGGAAATCAAACCAAAGAATGTTGGACATTAAAGGACATACTGGATAAGTATCATTTCACTGATACCGATTGCTTTCCTATTATCCCACAACAACTAAAATTCCTTTATCATGCCATAGTTGTAGAATTTTCTATTCTCACTATTGAATGATCCTTTCATGTCACCCACATCGGCTCATTCTTTCCTTACACTTTGTGAGGGGAAAGAAGTTGTTAGCCTTGTCATTGTAATGCAATTGTCTTTGTCTCTTAACTATGTTATTCCTTTTCCTCTTAACAGACTACAAAACCAATAACTTAGTTAATGGTTGACTTAAATTTTCATCACTTGCTACTTTTCCTTTTTCTTTTATGTATGTATCATGTGTTTGATGTTTTTCCCCTCTTTGTACACTTCTTCTATTTGTACCTCTCTTCTTCTATATGTCATGCATTTTCACTTTTTCTCTTTTGTTTTGTGTTCTCCTTTTGGGGATGATGTAAAGTGCAGAGATGCCCTATGTCTCTTCCATGTTGACCCAAAAGGTCCTTATCTTTTTCACTTTTTTTTTGTGTTCTCCTTTGGGGGATGACTCAAAGCCTTGAGATTCCCCTCTATGTCTCTTCCATGCATGTTGACCCAATCGGACACTTTTCCTTTTACTTTTCTTCTCTCTTTGTGTTTTCCTTTGGGATGATGCAAGGCATTGACCAAAATGTCTCCTTTCATGTTGACCCAAAAAATTTCTTTCTTTTGTCTTTTTTGTTTTCCTTTCTCTTGTGTTTTCCTTTTGGGGATGATGCAAGGCATTGAGACCACAATGTCTCTTCCATGTTGACCCAAAATGGACTTTCTTTTTCTTTCACTCTCTTTGTGTCATTCTTCCAGTTCTATGTGCTTTGGGGAATGATGATAGTTCTTTAAGCTCTTTCATAAAAACATTGCAGCAGCAAACATACTGACCCCGAATCCATAGATCCCTTATGTTTTTGGTGTGTTCTTTTCTAGGGGGGAACCTAATTTTATTTTGTCTTCATTGTGATGTACATGATGTAGCCTAACTTTGAAACATATGACTTGGCATAAGGGGCTTGCCAAGTTGGCTCTCATGTCTTATTTTCCTTTTGCATTTTTCCTTTGCTACTTTAAAGTAATTTCTCACAGAATTGTGTGTAGCAATTCCTTTATAGTGGGGGGCATACATTACCATTAATTCATTTTCATTCTTGGTTCCTAGTGTAGCCTTGTCATTTCATATGATGTGTTCGTTACTTTGTGGATGACATTGGGTATGATGTCCTTCATAAGTGTGATCTATCTTAGCATATTACATTCCTCTTGGTTTCTTGATGTGACACACTGCATCCCCTAATTTGTGAATATTTTATTTTCTGATTGATCCTCTCTTGGAGACATTAGACATAATGTTCCCTAAGTAGTAGACCTTGCATGAACTTAACAAGACTCCTTTGAACATCTTTTCACATTTTACATTTTTTCCACCTTTCATAACACAACTTGCATGCCTATGGTACCTTGCTTTTTTGTTCAAAATTTCTAAGAATATGAAGCTTTTCTTGTCTCATGAAGCTCAAACTAACATTTTCCTTTGTGGTGCCTTGTTAAAGTTATTAGGAGGTATAACTTTGATATGCTTGAGCGGGAAGCCCACTCAGCGGCACGACTTTCCCCATAGCCACCTTTGAGATTTTGAGTGGATACCAACTAGCGTATGTATCCTACCTTTTGGGACTTCTCACCCAATGGACCATCATGAGTATTTTCAACCCAGAGTGAGTATGCATTCTCTTTTTCAAACGATCAACTTAGATCTAATCCACAACTACTTAAGTTTATACAAGTTCATCCTCTCACTAAAGTGGGGGCTAAATGCACCATAGAAAAATAGACCCTTATCATTTTCATGGTCTTTTAGGCCTTGCTTCATGTTGTTTGGTCTATTTGGCTTTGATTTATTGATGTAATATAGCTTGAACATGCATATTTAGGTACTAAAAATCAAATAAATAATGTCTTGTGAAGGTGTTAAGAAATGTTTTAAAATATTTATACACTTTTCTAGACTCTATTCATTACAATTCACCTAAAAATCATCGTTTCATCACTTATCAAGTCCTATTTTGAAGTGTTGTAAACTCTTGTAACAAGATTTCATACTTTTCTAGGCATAACTTCACTATTTACACCTTTATTATGCTTTATTTGACCCCTTTATGCCCTTATAAGCCTTAATTAAGTGCATTTTTGAATGTAAACCTGACGAATAATATTAAATGCGACTTAATTCCTGACACCCATTTTCAGGTCCTAGGTGGGACCCATTTGCCATGGGTGGTGAATGAGTTCCCTTTGGCTCCAAATTCAAAACATTTTAAATTTCCTTTTGGGTTTTTATTCAAAATCACTTGATGTCAGCCTTTGATGAGGTATTAACGGGTTACTAAGGGACAAGTTTGTATAAATAAGTGTTTTTACATCCATTTCAACCCCCCATTCATCAAATTCCCTTATTCACTCATTCACTCAAGCATTAAAGCACTTTACAACATCAAATCAAGCATAAATCAAGCACTTTGGAGCATCCAATGACACAACTTTATATTTTCTTAAACAAGGGTTTGGTAAGTTGATAGAATTTTCATGTTATTTGTTTATCATTCTCTTTCATTTCACTATTTCATTAAGGGTTTGAGTACCAAAGTGGGGTTTGACCAAGGAAAACCCCTATTTGCTAACCCTCAACCATTTTCCCCCTCTTGCATGTGTGTTTGGGACTTTTGTGTGCAGATTTAACAAGTATTTAGGTGTTGAAAAGTGGTTAACAAGTCAACTAGGTGCTTCAAGTTAAATCAACCTTATTTCAAGCTTGGAGAAGGTATTATGTCCATTTCCTGCATAATTGACTTCGCTAACCCGACAAGTAGACATCCTCAGATCTGGTGTTGCAAAGTTGTCTCCTAATTTCTCAAAATTTTTGGAGAGGACTGATTCACTACCAGTGGTGAATGAGTCCCACCTTAAGGCTGGAAATCTAAGTTTTATTAGATTCTAGATCCCAACACTCAGAAACTAGTTCTCCATAGTTTTCATCAGAAGCATGACTGATTTGTCACCGTGGTTGAATGAGTCCCATTGGTGAATTTCTATAATTCCAGACAACATCCAAGACATTCTAGAATCCTCATAAGACCTCTAGGTGCACACTGATTCAACTCATTTCTTTATGTTATGCATTTATTCACTTTTTACTCATTGTTTGCATATCACATTATGTTTTCAAACATAACATTAATCTTAGGTTTTTCATTCATAATTAGTCATTTAGATCATTTTATTTAGGCATAATAACATCCTACATTGCATAATTTGAATAAACCTAGCTAGCTTTTTTGGCCCTACTCTCTTTGTTTAGGTGAAAAACCCTAGAAGAGTTAGGGAGTCCTAGAGTGCCCAAAAATCTATGGTTCACAACCATGCTGAGAATTATACTCCCTAATAACCATAATAAGGTGCTAAAAAATGATCATAATGATATACAAACACAAAACTAAGTTCAACACCTATAAAAAAGTGAAGCAAAGAAATACCAATGCCAATGTCAACACATCACTAAGTTCAACACCTTTGAATAAAGTGAAGCAAAGTAATGACAATGTATGCCCCCAGTTTAAAGAAATTTCAAATCACCATGTTGTGTAAAATTACTTTAATGTAGAAAAATGATAAGTGTTATGCGATAAGAAGTCACAAGAGCTGATTTGGAAAGCCCTATGCCAATTATATATTTCCAAATAAAGCTACATCAGGATAAGTGGTTGCCCCCAAATGTAATGTGAAAAACAACATAAAATATATGAACACATTAGCGATCCATGGAACTAAGGACAATATATGTTTTATTTAATAATACAATAGAGCTTATAACTAACATCATTCCCCAAATACTCATGGAACAATAAACACAATGGAGGAATGACACATAAAGAGAGAAGAAAAACAAAATTTTGGGTCAACATGGAAGAGACCTAAATATCTTGACACCTTTCATCATCCCCAAAAGGAAAACACAAGAGAAAAATAAAAGGAAAATTTTACAACTGTAGTAATGGGAAAAGTAGCCTTTTTCCCTTACTTGGTTTGATAGTTGAAATTAAAACTAAATTAATGATGTCTTGGAATAGTTTTTTAATGTGTTGTACACATTCACATCATTCTGGGACCTTTACTTGATTAAAAAATTCCTTAATTTATCCTTTACAAAGGTGTTGTAAAGTGTTGTAACACATTTTCACACTTTTCTAGGATCTATTTACTTAATTAAGCTTAATGGGCTCCTTCTTAATAAATTATATTTAAATTTTACCCTATTTAAGTGTTGTAAAGTGTTATAAAGCACTTTCACATTTATCTAGGGTGGTCTTAATTAATTATGACTAATTGGAGTTAATTAACCCCTTTAATTCAAATTTAAACCTTCTTTTTGACACCTCCCAAAGATCTATCCCGACACCCATAATTTAAATAATAAAACATTTAATTGGGAAAATTTAGGTCCTAAAAAATGGTGCTAGGACCCATTCACCCTAGGTGGTGAATGGGTCCTCCCTTAATAGGACCTCACTTTCTAAGTTGATCTAAAATGGGTTTTTGATGCTCTTTCCATCCCCCAGGGTTAGGTCCTAGAAAACTGAGCCAAGGCCCATTCATCCTAGGTGGCGAATGGGTCCTCCCTTAATGAGGAACCCCTTTTCAAATTTAATTTTGGTAGGAATTTAATGATTTTAACTTCTAGATCTGGTGTCAGCCTTAATTGTTTGAATTTTGGGGTTAATCTCCTAATTTCGTATAAATAAGGGTTTAATTCACATAGTTTCACCTAGTAAGTTTATGAAGCATCCTAGAAAATAATTCTAAGCCTTCAAGCATTCATGTTCTCAAGCATTAGATCATCACAAGAGCATTTTCAAGGCATTTCAAGGTAGATTTCAAGAGTTTATTGCAACAATTTAAGATCAATTCATCATGACAAGGGCTTTATGCATTCACGAATGTTGTTGAGCTAAAGAAGTGGATGTAGCATTGAAGATCTACTTGAAAGCATTGTTCACATCATATTCAAGGATCTGAGATCTACATTCTTCATGGCCACTACATGTTAGATTGCAGATTTATTTCACAAGACATCATCCAAGGTATCTGCATTGCATCATTTCATGTTTCATTCTTCATTTCATTTATTTCATCATTTGAGTTTAATTACCTACAAGGGGGTTGACTGAGGAAAACCTCTATTCACTAACAAATAACATTTTTTTCTTCCTCATGAGTGTGTGATTGCAGATTTATAGTTTGAAGATCAAGTGGAGCAAGTTTGGAGCAAAATTGTCAAAGTTGTCAAGTTGCAAAATTTTTCATCTAAAGTGCAAAATCAAATATTTGAAGCTACAAAATTATCTATAGACTTCCAGAAGTTGATAATTGGGAATTTGAAAGTGTAGACATCAAGGAACATGACCCTGATCTAAGTTTCAAAAACCCTAATAGGGATTCGCCATTGAAGGCGAATGAGTCCTCTACATCCTAAAAATAACAAGTTTTTGACAAGGTACACAACTTTTTATGCTCTAAAAACTTCCCCCATAGTTGCTATAATAGCTAGGTAGCATTTCTAATTGTTATTTCCATCTTTTGGCCTTCATAATCGAATGTTTTAATAGGAGAAAGCATTAGTGGTTTATCATCTTATGGTGGTCAACCCTACTTTTTCTATTAAACATTTTGGTGAACCCGACATATTGAGCATTGCAATTTTCTAATTTTTGAAGTCTCTTTTGCATCCTAGGTTAGATCTTACATTCATTTGCATTTAGATTTGCATTGAATTAAGATCTTATTTTAGAGTTTCATTTTTTGCATTGAAATATTTCATCTCATCTAGGGTTTAGATTTGAATTTTTTCACATCTCTCTAAATATATAAAATTAAAAAAGAAAATCAATCATTTTTCATATCATTTAGATCTCATATACAATTGCATTCAAAAATCAAAACAAAATTGCATTTCAATTTAGGCCTTGTATTTCATCTTTTCATGCATATTTACATTGCATTTATGGAAAATCTAAAAGTGAAATTCATTATCAGAGACCTAGAACTGAAAGATATTATTAAAAGCTTGCAAATCATTTAAAAATAGTTTAAAAATACCTAACTAGGACCCATTCGCCCTACTGGTGAATAAGTCCCTAATTAGGTCATGTCTGTACCTTCTAGCAACTAAAAAAGCATTGAAAATCACTTTGAAATCCACATAAAAATCCCAGAAACATCTAACAAGGACCCATTCATCCTTACTGGAGAATGAGTCCCTGTTAGCTACTGATCTAGACATTAAATCTCAATATCTAGCTTCTATTTGGTGCTGTTACTTTCTTCTTCTAGTTTCCTGATTTATTGTTTCATCAAATATATTGCATTTAGCTTAAATTGCTTCATTTCAATGCATTGTTAAAAGTTCAAAATTACATTCAAACATTTCATTTTCAACTGATTGCATTGTATAACTAGTAAATTGCATTGCTTAGAATTTGAAAATTGTCTTTCATTCTAGGTTATTGCATTTCCCCTTTGCTATTCTAGGGTTTACACACTAGGTTTGTAAAACTTGTATGAGCTTTAGAACTCGGTGTCCTATTTGCAATACTATTATAAGACATAGTTTGAGGCTCATACACCCCGCGATATCCCACTCATTGTGGATCTTTGGTTTTTTTACTCTCTTTTTGATAGTGTTGAGAATCAATCCTCCATGGCTCATAGTTTGCATACTTCATTACCCATGACTTCAATCAATGTGCAAGATGTTATTGACAAGCTAGATGAATAACTAGAAAACTTACAAGCCCATATCTTTAGTCAATGTGTATACATTAGCATGGTGAACCCATTATACAAAATCTAAGGAAAGTGCTTAAAAATCAAAATGAAACACAAATCATCTATAGCCTTAGTTGCTTCCTTCATGAGTACTTGAACAAACAAGATAGCAATAACATACATACCAAAGTTAATCTTTCTAGTGAAACTAAGAATGATGATGACAATATGAATACTATTGAACAACCTCCTATTGAAACTATGATATAATTTATCAAAGCTAGACCTCATAAGGGCTCAACTAGACAACCTCTTGGCATTGATTTCTCACAAAGTGACATACCTAAACGTGCACCTAATGGTCCTCTTTAAATAGCTGGTTGAATCAATAACAAGCCCACTAATTAGATATTGATTGAACCCATCTATGGAGAGAATGTGATCACTGAAGAATTATTATATGTGCATGAACTATATCAAGATACATATGAAAAACCGAAAGCATGGATCAAGACACATAATGGATTTTCTTTCCCTATGATAGGCTCGATAGATCTCCCTTTAAATTTTGGACCAAAAACATTAATAGTCTCATTTCCCATCATTCCACAATCAGGCCATTTTTTTGTGAAGCTAGGCTATCCATAGCTTCACTCCATGAATGCCATTCTTCAGTTGTGCATAAATGTCTAAAGTTTCCATTTGACAATAATATCTTCACTATGCATCATAGTGGATTGAATCCTTCCTTGGAAAAAGGGAATTTTTCACTAGATTACTTTTGGCTTGAGCCTATGGAACCTATCAAGCCTTGTGAAGATTTCATTTTCAAATCATATCAAAAATTCAAGGCAAAGAAAATAGAAGAACTATCCATTCACAATATGCCTCATCCTATGATTGAACCAACTATCCTTGACAAAACAATGATTGAACCTATTACCTGATTTTGCTTCTAGTTCAATTAGGTAGAGTTGAGATTGTGTTTGCAAATAAAAGATAAAAGGTATACATTCAATTGTGCTAAGTTATATTCATATGCACAAAAATATTATTAAGTGGATTATAGTTCATTATGCAAATGCTTGCAAGAAGAAATGAAATCAACATATTTTTCATTAAATACTTTATTTTATTGATAAAGAAAAATGTATGGTTTCTTACACAAGCCATGGGAATAACTATTTCAATACATAATAGGACAAAAAATATTAATTTGGAGATTTGAAACAGTAAGAAAATAATCATATGGATAGAGTAGGGATCCATCATTTCCTGAATGATGAACCCCGCCTATTGCAAAGTTGCATCCTTGTCTAGCCCCTCTTGCTTGATTGATGCAAAGGTTGTTTTCCTGCTGCTCCAAGAATTCCTACATAAGATTAGAGTGGTTGTGTTAGAGCTTGAGACCCATAATCTCTACATATGCCACATCAAAAAATATATAGTTTATTACCATTAGGAATTGAAATAGTTTTCGATATCACAAAGACCAAGAAAGCAAGGGATTTTCATCAAAAAGTATCATATACTATGATCCATTGTTTTATCTAGCATGCTTGTTCACTATGTAGGTATAGGTGAAATTTTCATTGCTAGATCATTCTATATGATGTCACAGTATGTGGAGTGAAATGGGATCCCACAAGGGTTGAGCCCAACATGTCACCCTCATGTTATAAAGAGGGATGATAATGAAATAAAACATCATGTTTATCAAATCTAACAAGTATCCATCACCTATGATTATGAGTTGATGAATATCACTGTCATAAATGACAAATGCTTTCTATAAAAGAATTCAGTAAGAGAAGGAAACCACCATGATTGGATAGTGGAGCAGAGTTAAGTGAGTCTATCTTTGGCTCATAAAGTCACAAAGATCATGGAAGATACATAAAGACAGTGATCCTCAATCATGAATGGGGAAATAATGCATAGTATGTTTCTGAAGTGTAAACCTTTATTATCATCAATTTATTTCATTTTGGAGCTCAAGTGAACATGATCATCATCTTTGACATATATAAGTCAAAAAAATGCTCAAGTGAACATGATCATTCTTTGACATATATAAGTCAATGCCTAAATGTCATAATGAATAGATTTGTTGAAAGAGTATGCATAGAAAAGTTAATTGATAGTCTTATTTACATAGGAAAGGAGATTAGTGATCGTAATTGCAATCCTATGATGGGTGATAGTCATTGATGAGAAGTACTGACTTATGCCAAGAAAATCCACCAAAGGAAAGGTAAGGTTGTAGTCAAGGAGGATAAAGAGGTAGTGTTATATGATATAAGTGGTTAATGATAGTAGTAAGAACCTTGCTGACAACCATTTGTAATGGATATCTATGGTGTTAAGGGATTGCAATGCAGTATCCTTGATAGTGTTTTCACAAGTCCTTTAGGCTGGGAAAGAAGGTTGAGAGAATAGCTTAATGGAAGACATGCCAAATGTGAAAATGGTTGGAGGTAGAGTTGCAAAAGACAATCAAGAAAGCTAAATTCTTATGCCACAAATTTCAAAGGAATTGAGCCTCAAATATCTGTATAGAAATGCAATCTCAGAAAAGAGTAGCGAATATAAAGTGAAACCTCAACAAGAAGAAGAGTTTCATTTGGAAACACTGCAAAAGGATATTGAGAAGCAGAAATCTTGTATTTTTTCTTCACATAGATAAAGAATGCTTTCTTCACAGAGTGGTTGCAAAGGAGGAATGCAAAGAAAATGAAGGTGTTACCACCATTTTTTCCTTTCAAAACATAGTAGAGATGGGTGAGTTTCCTTATGCTAGAAAAGAATCATCAAGGAGAAATGCACATAAAACCAAAATGGATTCATACTCATTCTACCATATTTTAAAAGAAAAGATAAAGAGATCGTAATAGCATTTTATTCATAGACCATGATTGAAAAAATAAAAGCTTAAGTAGACAACTTACTTTCTTGGCCTCAGAAAACATCAAGAAACTTCCAGTTGCTCCAAAAACCATGGCAACACCCTCAAAATTTCTAGAGAATGAAAAAAAGAAATTTGTAATGAAAGTGAGCCTACGACTTTGAGTTAGGGTTTCAAAAGCCCTGACTAGGACAACTTAACCAAGGGGAATTTTTAACTTTGTTTTTTAATTTTCTCCTTCATAACTAATGCCATGCTATATATGCCTTGGATTTCTTTTCTATATTTTGCAAAATCAAATCAAATATTCCCTTTTGCATATTCCTTTTTAAACATGCTCAAGCCAAGCAATCTTATTTTGCATCAAATTTGTAAATGTAAAAATACTATTAAGTGATGCAATTATAAATCACTTTATTGATGTTACTTTGTCATGAAAAATTGAGCATGTGCTTTCAAGATTGAGTCAAGGGGATATGGTTGAAGATTAATGAGTTGTTCCAAGCATATAGGGGGAGGTTGATGAAGTTGACCAACATTTGGAGGGAATATGGGGCTGTTTTGACTTGGTTTGGAGTAGTTTTGGGAGCTTTTATGATGGGCAAGGTCATGTTTTGACCTTTTCTTCACTTTGGATTCATTTTGGAGGGAGTTTAGGAGCTATTTTCTAGGCTTTTTGGTTATGGATGATCAAAGGGTTTTGGGTCCCTATTTTGGTGAAACTATTCGGAAAGGCTTATAGTAAATTCAAAGTTCATTTTGGAAGTTATTTTTGATCATGATATTTTGTCTACTTTGTGACTTATGGAGTCCTCTATAGAAAAAAGACTATATTTTGTAACTCTTTGAACATGTATAGTAGTTCATACCTTCAGGATCAATATAGATAAGCAATTTGACCTCAATTTTCTATTTTACTATATGCATTTGGATGATTTGATGCAATGACTTGTGAAATTTTCTCATTCCTAGATTTTGTGTCTCATTAGTGGCATCTTTGAACAAAAAGTATATGTAGTTGCAGGTTGTAAGTTGTGTTGTGTTACAAGTGATTCAAGTTGTAAAATTTTCTTTCCTTCTAGGATTGCATGTTGTAGCCTCCTTAAAAAGTATTGATGCAAAGGAAAATCAATATTGAGTTGTGTATATCAAGCTTGTAGTTGATTAATTGTGTATGCAAGTTGTTTGCAGGTTTTAGTTAATGTTTAGGTGTATCACCTTAAGTTTTCAATTTTTTTAGTTCATGTTTCCCTCTTATCCTTTCCTCTACAAATAATTTGAATAGTTCTAGGTGAGTACCTTAAGAGCTAGCTTTCTCTGGAGGTTCTCTTCTACTTTAGGTGACCCATAGCCTTAGAAAAGTTCCCATGTTTTTGCAATATGCTAAGCTCTGCAACTTAGAAGGGGTACACTATTAGGAGACAATAGTTTTTGGCACGCCTGATGGGACAAGTGTGACGAACTTTGCATCACAATACTAAGAGATTTGGTGTTTCTCTTAGTATTATCAGCCTTTGGAGGTAGTACAAACAAGACCATGGTGAATCTAATCATATATCAGCTGGTTTCAGTAGTCCAAATACTTGCAACTAAATGAGGTTTGTGCTACTCTTTATTTTTTTTATCATTTGAAGTACTTTCTTAGTACTTGGTGACTCTAATTGGTATTTTGACCCACTTTCTAGTGTTGGAAGACCTTGTTTCCTATTTTCATTTCATGTTTGTTGTCTAGACATTCCTATACTTCATGTTTTACCCTTGCAATGTCTATTTATCAACAACACAATGGTTATTCTCCTCCACTTCATGAAAATTTAGTCTTTTGGCCTCCAAACAACCCTTCTTCTCATTGCAATCATCATTACCAGCAAGAGCATTTTCAAACCACTCTTTATTATCCTTGTTTGCATCCTATTCATGCCTATAGTCAGCCATGCGAAACCAATTATGCTCTAAATCAAACATGCAACATCCCTAGTAAGTCCCAAAATGATACTGATTTGGGTAGCATTAAGATTATGATGTTGGATTTCCAAAGGAAATTTTTAGAAATAGATAGAGAAACATAGTATAATATGTAGTAGGAAGAGCTTGCTCATCAAGCTCATATTCATCAAAGGGAGGTGGAGGCAGACAGGTATGAATAAGAGTTTTTTTCTATAAAAGTTGCAACCAAAGAAGAAAAAATACAACACTTTCTTGCACAAGTACAAAGGTATGAAACCCAATCATCCCATTGTATTCCTAGTTTCAAAATGACAAATCTTGTTGAGGATTTTCCTCTCATACCAATCCAAAACTAGGAAGAGGAAAAGGTTGTAAAATCTAAGCCAATTAAAATTCCAAGTTTCAAAAGTTTTTCTTCAAACCAATAGTTGATTCCTAACCAAGAGTAGCCCATTGATCAAGATAGATCACTCACCATAGAGGAGGCTAGAGATACAAACCTATTGCAAATAGCTATAGAGCAGTACCGATTTGAAAAAGAGAAGATTGGATAGGAAAAGGCCTTTCAAGATGTATCTTTGAATGCTCTAACTTATGATTTTCCTTGTTTTGATGAAGATGGTAAAAATGTTTCAATAGGAGATTAGGGTGAAAAAGTGAAAGTGGTTGATGATGAGTTACCTTCTTTCATTCAACATGAAGAAGGTGTGAGTCTGATCACACCACAAGCAATTTTAGAATAGAAAGAAGACATCAAACAATGTGGTGAGTTGCTGATTGATGACAATAAGTATGACAATGGAGCCTTGGATCATGAAGGGAAGAATAAAAATGAACCTAACACCATTCTCCAAGGTATGAGCTTTGATATCTTTAAGCATGTTATAAATGAGAAAGCTAATGATGAGCTTGATGAAGAGATGTGCATATATATAATTGAATAGTTTTGTTTAAAGTTGGATGAAAAAGAATCAACCCTATTACAAGAAAGTGACAATCTTGATGAACCAGAACAACAGGTTCACAAGCTTGAACAAGTGCTGGAGCAACAAGAAAATATTCATGTTCTGATTCCTCAATAAAGATGCCATGAAGAGGAATTTTTTGGAGATACTATTGAGCTATCTTTTCCATAGTTAGTTTATGAACCAATACCTTTGAAGCAAAAAGTGGAAGAGGGCATCTTTCAAAAAGAGTTGCCAAAAATTGAGCATCCAAATCAACAAAAAGATGGAACAACAATGAATGAGTAAGAAACCAGCAATAGGAGTTTGGAGTTTGATAATTTAAGAGGGTGTCCTATCAAACATCTAGCTAGAATGAAGTCCCATGAAGTATCATCAGTCATTCTTGTACTTGAGCATGAAATTACAATTGACGAGGAGGAAGCTGAATATGAGGTTGCACCTGAATGTGGTCAAGTTCAGCTCACTTACATAGTCCAAAGCAACAGTATAAGTGAGTTTATTCTTGTTATTCATGAAGCATTGAAATAGTCAATAGAATATCCATTTGTGTTTCATATCCTCTCAACAATTTATAATCATGTAAAGTATCCTATGTTGGTTAGTAGTTTATTTCATGACGTAGCTTATTTCAAAAAAATATGACTTGTCATAAGGTTTTTTGAGGAAAGCTCTCATGTCTTAGGCTAAAAATATTGGCTTTAATTTAAATAAATTTCTCACATTGATGGTATAGCAACCACTTTAAAGTGGGGGCATACATTGATAACATCTTTTGGAAAAATTTCATGGCATGATTTTTCTCTTTTCTTGTGATGTGTCCTCTTATTGGTGGTGCCATTGGGTTTGATATTGTCCAAGAGTGTGTGATCTACTATCATGGCATGATGTGAATGAGGCATCCCATGAGTGAAGATCTAACACTTTTTACTTTTCCTCTCTCGGAGACATTAGGTATAATGTTCCCTAAGAAGAATACATTTACATGAATAAAGAAAAATCCCCTTTAACAAAATTTTACATGACATTCAAAAGCATTTACAAAAGCATTACATTGTGGTGCCTTATCAAAGTTGCTAGGAGGATAACTTCAGTATGGTATGGGAGGCTAATATGATTCTCATTTTCTACTTCATTGGGACAACTCACCTAGTGGATAGAATGAGGTTACACTACCCAAGAGTGAGCAGTATATGTTATGGACAAACAACCCTATTCCATATCGCGTTGGAGTGGTTGTGCTTGATCCTTTGTTTTTCTTTATTTTTCTTGGCCTTTGACAGGGTATGATTATGTATCTTTGTTATTGCTCCATACTTAAGTGTCTTGAATGTCTACTTTAGTGTGATTTTGGCTTGGGGTCATCCTCTCACTAAAGTGGGGGAAAAATATAGTAATAAAAAAAGTAGCGTTTTTCCATTGGTTTAAAAATTGACATTAAAAATGAATTAGTGGTGTCTTGGAATAGTTTTGTAATATTTCGTATGAATTCACATCATTCTAGGACCTTTATTTGATTAAAAAATGCCCTTAATTAATCCTTTTCAAAGGTGTTGTAAAGTGCTATAACACACTTTCACACTTTTCTAGGATTTATTTACTTAATTAAGCTTAATGGGCCCCTTCTTAATAAAATATTTAAATATGTACCTTATTTAAGTGTTGTAAAATGTTATAAATCACTTTCACATTTATCTAGGGTGGTCTTAATTAATTGTGGTTAATTGGAATTAATTAACCCTTTTAATCAAATTTAAACCCTATTTTTGACACCTCTCAAAGATATATCCCAACACCCATAATTTAAATAATAAAACATAATTTAAGTTGAAAAATTTAGGTTCTAGAAAATGGTGCTAGGACCCATTCACCCTAGGTGGTGAATTGGTCCTCCCTTAATAGGACCCCACTTTCTAAGTTGATCTAAAATGGGTTTTTGGTGCTCCTTCCGCCCCACATGGTTAGGTCCTAGAAAACTTAGCTAGAACCCATTTGCCCTAGGTGGCGAGTGAGTCCTCCCTTAATGAGGACCCCCTTTTCAAATTTAATTCTAGTGGGAATTTAATTATTTTAACTTCTAGATCTAGGGTCGACCTATTGGTGTTCCAAATCAACCAGTCCAATGAATCCTAAAGAATTAGCCAATTTCTTATACTCAGGCTCAAAGAGTGATTTGGCCAACTGACAAGATTCAGTCAAGGACCAAGGTGGGTCAACCTCTACAATTCCTAAAGACTCAATTCAATTATACACAAACTTCTTTTTTATAGCAAATAATTCCTAATTCAATTACACCAAAGAAAGTGATGGCAACTTCAAATCTGGCTAAATTCTTGGTATATCAACACTCACTCAACAATTGGGAAGAAAAAATCAACACAAAACCTCAAAAAAACAATAAGGATTTAAAATGATTTTGAATTTAAACTTGTTTTTGAGATGCATTAAGCTAAATAACGGGTTTGTGCCTAATTCTGGGCCATGGAGTCAAATCTATAAAGAGAATTTCATCAACAAATGGATCTCAACTAGTGGATTCATAACTGTTAATGCCTTACACCAATAGATCTACTCCTATTTTTAATCAAATTCTTCTTACCAGATCCACCCTACACAATTAAAATCACTTTTATCTACTCAAAGTAATTTAACTACTTGCTTGAAATAGAACCATGAACACATAACACAATCTTAGGAAATTGAGATCACAAATTTAAACATACTTTGTATTATTGAATTCATATGACTAAAAATGTACAAAGCTGGAGACAATTTGATAAATTTTATGAATTGCTTGCACAAAATGGCTAATATTTACTCATGAAATCAATAATTAAAGCTTACAGACTCAGCTCATAACTTAGACTCAACATTTCTCTATCTAGCTAACCCATACAAAAATTCATAACACCTTACAATGAGAGAAGAATGAGAATAAAAGGAAATAGAAGCAGCTCAATAATTGATTTGTAGATGCCATTTGGAATCTTCATCCACCGTTGATCAACAGAAATGAAAAGAATCTCTCCTCTCTCTTCCTTTGCAACAAACTTTACCTCTGAATTTGCTTGCATACCAATTTGCAATAGAAAAAATCACTTCACCGTGAAAACCAACACCATTTTGCCCTGCTATTGAAAAAAATAATTTTCTCGTGAAAGCTTTATTTTTTCTTTTGTAATGTTGTGGCTACACTTTTAATTTCATCTCTAGCAAAAGAAGGCTCTTTTTATAAAGTGAATGCTAAATTCACTTTGCATATGGTGAAAGTTTAATTTATTTCATAAAAATATCCCATGCCATTTTACTTACTTGCCCAACATATAATACTTGTTTATAAAGTGAATAAATTCACTTTATAAAATATCCCTATGCTATTCATTCTTCATTTTATCTGCCCAACTACACTTTTTTCCTTTTAAATGGTGGGGTCTTTTAGAAAATATATTACCTACCCATGCCTTCAATTTCTCCTTACATTTGAAGACCAATTTTGCTTGAAAATGCATGGGTTTCACCTTATATTTAAAACATTTTCCTTATAAAATATTGGAGAGCTTAAATATTTTATATTAAAAGGAATGATTTTAAATATTTTTTAATAAACCCACCTTAAAAGGTAAAAGCCTTCATTTGTTTTACTTCGGGCTTTAGTTCAATATTTAAAATTTGTCTTTAGAATCTCTCGAGACCACCTTTATATTTGACCTTTGTTTTAAATTTGAAACAATATGCTTTTAAATGTTTTTCTTGTTTAAAAAAAAACAAACAAAAGTTTTTATAAATCAAACCATCGATGCCTCCATCACGTGACCTTCTCGCACACCCTACAACACTAACAAGCTCGTATCTTTATCCCGCGAGATGGCGGGGAATGACCGAGATTCTGCTGCATCTCACATTTTTTTTTGGCCATTGATTTCATTTGCCCCTATTTTCCCTAATCTTTACCTTCATTCCACTATGAATCCCTCCTTGGAAATGGTGGCATGGGACTTCTTGTAACAATTTGTTGATACCTTTCCAAAGTGCAAGCTCCTTCTCCCAGTGTGAGTATACACATTGAATTACTTCATTCTCAATACTTTGATGGAGGCTCATTGATGCTTTCTTTCCTCATTGTCTTGAGTCCCTTTGCGTGGCTTTTTGATGAATTTCCACACCCTGCAACACCATAGTAGCAATTTTGATACACTCTCACTACAAGCATTGAATGTTCTTCCTTGATGTGTGGCTGCGCATTCAAGTCTAGACACCTCTTGCATCAGCCTCTTATGGTCTGAAATTACATGTTGCTAGATGTAGTCACTTACAAAATGATGTTGCACCATCTGTAGTGTAAACATTTTAAAATCCATGTCCAGATCTCCACCATGGTTTGAGCTCACTTTCATCACCTTTGCTTGAAAATCTCTAAAGATTTTTCAACAATCTATTTTGTGCCATGCTTCATTTTGATACATTTTCTCAAGTGGTACATGCCTTTCTCATGGTTGTATGCTAATCACACCATAGGAGAAAAAATTTTCATAGTCACTGTGCCACCATTTAAATAGCATCTTGAGCTCTTCAAGTGGTGATTCATGGGCTTCAAACCCTCGATCAACCTCTTTCATTTTGTATGATGGAATCCTCTTCTATTACCATGGTGCCCTTAACTTACAACTTCTCAAACCATTTTGATCACATTCACTGCAAGGGCCAAATGTCTCTTGCAAAGTAAACACATTGAGCTTTTGGGACTGCCTTATTCAGATCTTTCTTTTCCTCCTCCTGAAGAGATTAAAAATAATCTTCTAGTGTCCCAAACTTTGCTTCTACTTTGAGCTCTTTGTGAGAATTTATATAGTCAAATAGTAGCTGAGAATTTATATCTAAGCTCTCAACAAAGTTTTCTCCCAAGGCCATTATGTCACTACCCTTCTTTCACTTCCTATCATGCTTGAAGCATTTCCAGCATCGAAGTGACCCCCTCCATCATGCTTTAGTGGAGATTCACAACCTACAAAAGGCATCGAAACAAAGATGCTACCAATAGCTACTGATAGCGTGGATGGATACAGATCAACACTAATAAGCAAATATAAACTCAGCAATTAATGAATAAACATACACACAAATAAAACAAGAATTGCTGCTCAAAATATTTGTATTTAATTACTTGTACAAAAATGGTTTACATCTGCCTCTTATATAGAGGACTTTAGATACATTTAGAATAATATAGAATATAGGCTAACACATTATTTTTATTATTTTATCTTGGCCGACTTAAAATAAGTTTCTAGAATTTACCTAACACTAAACTTCTAGAATTTATCCAACCCTAACCGACATAAAAATAACTTCTAGAACTTTACCAAATTTTACTTTATTCCTAATCTCTAGTCCAGATGGAACCTCTAGAAACTTCTAATTTAATTAATATTTTTACATCTCATTTGAGGGAGAAATTACATTTCCCAACACTCTCCCCTAATTTCAACCTCAAATGTTGCTGCATAAATTTCCTTGCTCTTGACTGCTGACTTTGCAAACCCTTTTCTTTGCTTGATATCTTCAAACTTGGCAATGCCTTTGTCTTTGTCCAAGTATTCAAACTTCAAACCATCTCTACGATCTATAGATCTCTTTCCTCAACTCTTTTCAACTCTCATCCCACTGCTGCGACAGTCATTCAAACTTCAAATTTTCATAACTTCAAACTAGAAGTCTTCTTCTCTACAAACTCACTATCTGTAACTTTCCACCTTCTTTGATGTCTTGTCTTTCCATGGTTGCTATCATCTTCAAACTTATTATCAATTATGCCTTTTGAAAACCTTTCTTGAATGCCATCAACTTTCACTTGCAAACTTTTATACTTAAATAAGTTCTTGATCATACCTGTAATTTTCTGCCAACTCGATCCGTAAACCCATCCACAATCTATTTTCATACAATCTTCCATAGAATCCTTCTTGCACTTCCTATTCCAACATGTCTTTTCAGAATGACTCTTGAAACCACAAATACTATACGGATGTAGATCCCAACATCTATCTTTTGTATGTCCTTTCCTGTTACAATGACAACATTGCACACATTCCATTTCTTTAACAAATTTGGTTACACCTATATTATTTCCTTTACCTGTCACATATCCAAGACCTTCATGTTTTGGCCTCATTATTGTCTTAATTGGTTCCCTCATCCCTTGATCATGCCTTCCTAAACCTTTACCTTTGTATCCCATTCTTTCCATGATCTTTAAACCAACATTCATTTCATTTCCATTGCATCTAACAATATTATCATTTTGACAGTTTTTATCACAAACTTCTTCAGTAAAAACACATTTCTCAATTGACAAATTCAAATCCTCTGTACGACAAGAAACATCACATATGCATTTCTTTTCCTTCAAACATTCATTCTCTTCATTCAATCTTGATATTTAATTTTTGTATAAACTATTCTCCGCTTCTAATTTCTTCACCTTTTCTTCTAAATCATCAACCAACTTTATTCTTTGTTCCAATTCCTCGTTCCTTATATTAGTCTCATCAAATAGTTTTAGTTTTTCTTCAAGCTCTTTATTCTTCTCTCTAAGTTTGAAAATTATTTTTTTGCTCCACAAACTTTAACCTATCCTCAAGCTCTTCAATTGCCTCTGTATAATCACTAATTTCATTTAAAAGATTACATTTTTTTGCCCCCATTTCTTTCCTTAATTTTTCCAATTCTTTTTCTAAAAAATCCTTTTCACATTTTAAACTTGTATTTTCTTTCTTCACTTTTATTAATTCTTCTTCTAAATATTTTGTTTTCTCTTTCTTGACTCTATCAGCTTTTCCCATTGAATCAAACAAATAATCTTACCTTAATTTTGCAATCTTCGCTTGCCTTCACTCTTCCACAATTTCCTTCAACTGGCTGTAACCTTTTGAAACCCTTGTTGCAATCTTTCTTCAAACTTCACAAATCATCACTTCCAACAAATTTTTGATACATGTTATCTCACAATTCTTTTTTTTAAAACATACTTATGTAATCTAAAAATTTCAACAAAAATGTACCAAACCCTAACTAGGGCAACACAAATTTACTATGATAATCCTTTCTGTAATGAAAAAAAAAATCTTTCATAAATTCTCAAGCCAATGCTCATACCAATCTTTAACAACATTGTAGTCTTCACTTTGCTGGCTTAGTTCAAATTTCTACAACTTCCTTTTAACAAATTCTCAGAATAAAATAACTCTTTAAAACACATACAATTTACCTTATGGCTGGCGAATTTTCTCCTATATTATTTTTTTATTGATCTCCTTTAGACTTAAATCTCCAAATTTAAATAGACTCTTCCTTGCTGCGGCTACAGCTGCTTCTGTAGCACCATCAATAAAAATAATGACAACTTCTAAAGTGGACTGTGGCAATGGCTCCTTCAAAAAAACTTTTGATGCATCTGTGTCCAAACTGCAATTAAAACAACTTCCTCCTTGCTGAGTTTATTCTGAGTGATTTCATTCAATGCTGCAATACTTGTCTGATGACTGTCACAAATGGTGGCAGGCAATTTTCAACCAGTCTCCGGACCTGTGCTCTGATACCACTCGGATAGGGGTGGATGGATACAAATCAACACTAATAAGCAAATATAAACTGAACAATTCATGAATAAACACACACAAATAAAACATGAATTGCTGCTCAAAATATTTGTATTTAATTGCTTGTACAAAAATGGTTTACATCTACCTCTTATATAGAGGACTTTAGATACATTTAGAATAACCTAGAATATAGGCTAACATATTATTTTTATTATTTTACCTTGGCCGACATAAAATAAGTTTCTAGAATTTACCTAACCCTAAACTTCTAGAATTTATCCAACCCTAACCGACATAAAAATAACTTCTAGAACTTTACCAAATTTTACTTTATTCCTAATCTCTAGTCCAACTAGAACCTCTAGAAACTTCTAATTTAATTAATATTTTTACATCTCATTTGAGGGAGAAATTACATTTCCCAACAGCTACAAGTATAGATAGTCTACTATCATCTGTACTTTGATAGACTTCAATGCCTCATTCCAATGTTCCACACAGCAACCTCTTCATATACTGTATGCAAATTTCATTTGCAATATGAAATTGACCTTGTCTCCAATTCGATTTGCATATTGATTCATCTTATGTAGCCTTAATTGTTTCTCCTTTTACTTGAAAACGATGCCCCTGTCTATTGGTGCATGGCTATTGCCCCACTTGCAGCAATCATTTCCTTGTTTTTTTGCTTTGATGGGTCTCTATACTCTGTTCAAACATTCCCATCCACCTTAGATGCCTTCTGCTTCTACAATTTGAAAGAGAAGTCAAAGAAGATGCTATACTACTGTCAATGTGTCCCCCTTCCATGTGCATTGGTTTCCCCCATGCGCAACCAATATCTGTGTTTAGATATCAATGCAATGTTAAAATAGTTCCCTCAAACAAGTTTGATCATTTACGATGCAAACACTAGCTGCCATCATTCTTTGCATTATAACTCCCTCTTGCTGTGTTCTATCTACCACAAGTAAGTTCCTCACAGATTCTAACTCCAGATGAAAAGCAGTTTAAACTTGAGTTGCTTCTCTTCTCCTAGATACGCATCCACTTGATCAAAAGATCTAATGAGACTGACTAATTTGTTATTTTCAATATCATCTGGTTGTTCAAACTTGGTGGTACTAGATTGTGTTGTGACCTTATTGAATGGTAGCTAAAATGAAACATTTTCATCTCTATATTATGCTTTTACCCTTGAGATGTTCCACTCCTTGAGGTATGCCCTCTTTGAACTAGTACAAGCAAAAGCTCTTGATTTGCCTCAAGAGCTTACTCATCCTTAAGAATGCTTGTTTAGGATCAAATTAGGTATATTCATTTTCACTAAGATCAGCATTGTAACAATATTTAAGATCACTGAAGAACAATACATCAGATATAAGAATTTCATTAGCATAGTTACTCTCTTTCACTAGCATCCAAATATCTAAGAATTTTGCTTGATTTATTTGTGTCATGTGGCTGCAAATGAACTACTGATATATCATTTCCATCTACCTCAATAGGACTAACGTATCCAATTTGATCATAATAAACTTTAGCACTATCAACAATGCCAATACACTGAGGAATTTTGAGCAAAACAAGATGGCTTTAAACTTTCAGATAACAAAATCACAAACCCAAGTTCATGCATTGCAATAAACTAGTCAATGCATTCAGCCTCTTGAACCCTGAAACTATAAAGAATCTTCAAAAGGGCATCAATGAAACTTTGTAAACAACACACATCTTGACTCTCCCTCATAAATTTGCAAAGCATGACGAGTCCTCATGTGGGCCTGGCTAAATTTTTTTTCATTTTGAAACAAATTTAATGCTCAAATTTACATGACACTGATTCTGAATGCATCAAAAGTGAAATTTTGAAGTGGGTTATTATTAAAATGTGCTTTCGGGCATTTTGCAGAATGGTCAAAATTAGTCAAGTTGGCTTTGGAATCACCTTGGAAAAATAGTCAAACGACCTCCTGGGCCAATGAAAACTTATAGGAATGTAGAAATTTGACCTAAGAATGGAGTGCAAAAGACGGTTTGGAAAAAGAGATACCGAGGTGAAAGATATTAATCAGGAAAGGTGCTTAAACTTTTTTGCAACTGCACTTGTTCAAAGTCAATTAAAACTCACCAAATCACCACTTTGAAAAAATATCAAATCAAATCCTAGTGAGCTACCATTGGAAAATTAATCTCATTTAAGTACACTGAGCATGTGTGAAAGAGGAATTTTCTTCAATCATCAATCTTCACTAGATATTAGGGGTCAAAGTTGACCACCTTGAAACAATTTTGAAAATGCAGGTGTAAAATTAGGACAAATTGCATTTGATTTCAACCTGGAAAAAATAGAAAATCAAATCATGAGGCTCTAAAATTGGACCAGGGAGAACATGAATGTATGGAGAATAAAGAGCAATAGTCTTTCTGTCATGACAGTCATCCAGTTGCAAAATGCAAGCTCAAACAAGAGGCTACTTTGCAGAACTGGACGTTTGGAAACAAGAGAAAAGTGCCAAAACCCTCTAGCTTTGCTTTTCAAAACCTTGCCAAAACTCATCATGAGAAGCTGAAAATTGACATGCACGTTCACGTATCTCACATGAGTGGGTCCACCAAGGGGTTTTGCACAAAAATCAATAGGCACCAAATTATGACCATCCAAAGTAGGTCATTTGGGTAGATTTGTTAGGTGCACTTATGAGTGTGCAAAGGCAAAATTTTTGAAATGGGCACTTCAAATTTGCAAAATTTGAAAGTCCTAACATGACCTTAATTTTTTGAATTTTGGGGCTAATCTCCTAATTTAGTATAAATAAGGGATTAATTCACATAGTTTGACCTAGCAATTTTATGAAGCATCCTAGAAAATCATTCTAAACCTTCAAGAGTTCAATTTATCATTACAAGAGCATTTTCAAGGCATTTCAATGCATATTTCAAAAGTTTATTGCAACAATTCAAGATCAATTCATCATGACAAGGGCTTTATGCATTCATTCATGTTGTTGAACTAAAGAAGTGCATGTAGCATTGAAGCTCTACTTGCAAGCATTGTTCACATCATATTCAAGGATCCAATACCTACATTCTTCATAGCCACTACATGTTAGATTTCAGATTTGTTTCACAAGACATCATCCAAGGTATCTACATTGCATCATTTCAAGCATTTCATTTCATTTATTTCTTCATTTGGTTTTAATTACCTACAAGGGGTTTGACTGAGGAAAAACCCTATTCACTAACAAACAATAAGTTTTTCTTCCTTGTGAGTGTGTGATTGCATATTTATAGTTTGAAGATCAAGTGGAGCAAGTATGGAGCAAAATTGTCAAAGTTGTAAAGTTGCAAGAGTTGTCATCTAAAGTAAAAAATCAAAGATTTGAAGCTACAAAATTATCTATAGACTTCCATAATCTGATAAATGGGAATTTGAGAGTACAAAAATCAAGGAACAAGACCTTGATCTTAATTTTAGAAAACCTAACAGGGACCCATTCACCACTAAAGGCGAATGAGTCCTATGTAGCCTAAAAAAAGAAAGTTTTTGACAAGGTACACAACTTTTTATGCTCTAAAAATTTCCCTCATAGTTTCTATAACAGTTAGGTATCATTTATAATTGTTATTTGCATCTTTTGGCTTTCATAATTGAATGTTTTAATAGGAGAAAGCATTAGTGGTTTATCATCTTATGTTGGTCAACCCTACTTTTTCTATTAAACAACAACATATAGAAGAATGAAGATTCAAATAGAAGAATATCATTATATGTTTGTTTCCTTTGTATCCTTGTGCTAATGGAGCAACAAGGTTCATCCAAAGAAAACTCACAAATCCTAAGACACACCAAGCAACACAACATGGGAAATCACATCACATGCAAGAAAACACAAAGAACACATAAAACAAACATAAAAGTTTATCACACATGTGAGCCAACCTAAAGTAGGTTGTCTGCACCCCAATCTTGCTCATCATATAGGGAAGGCAGATAAATAGCTAAAAAAACTATAAAAAGTGTCATAATAGGAGCATCTCTAGGTTCAACATGTGATGGGTCACTCTCATCAAGAGAATCATCATAATTTCCCCCATTTAAATTCATTTGTTGTAAAATAAAACATTAAGATCATTATGCACCTCTTTATCAATTTTAGCAATTTGATATTCATCATCTAAATTAATCACAATGGGAGGTTTTATGACAATTACAGTTGAATTTTTTTAGTTCACTTCTTATTTTGGTTCTTTGTCTTGTTTTGGTGGAAGTTGTATGTCTTCTTGAGTTGTCTCCGTAGGTTGTAGATTATCATGCATTTGTTTATTATTTTCTTCCAATTGATGAGTGATAGCACGATGCCTACACCTACTATCTTTACAATTTTAGTTTCTTCTTGCATGGTTTTGAATTTATGATGGGGTAGGAGTGGGTTTCTTGACCATTAGTTTCTTTTCATTCATAAGGGAGGAATTGAAGGAACCATCAGAGATTGGGAAACCACTATCTCTTTAGGTCTATACACATTTTATCTTTAGAGGAACAAAATGAATCATTTGATTGTCTATGTTGCACTTGTATGATTATTTGGTGTTGTCATTGATGTCAAAAATCTTTGGTATTGTCAATGATGCCAACTATATGAGGATTTTGTTGCAAGGATGTTCAGTTGGTATTGAGTTGTTGTCTCTGATGATGCTTGATTAGTAAGCTACAGATGACAACCTCTAGTTTTATTTGATAAGATTATGCTTATGGATGTATGGTTGAGTTGCTGAAGATGTTGAGGATGTTTCTTTAGTGCTTGGTTTCCAAGTGATTTCGAGAAAATTGAATAAAAAGAGGAAACAATTTGTTGCAGTGTGTTTAGTGTTGCAGAGTAGTGTTCTAGTTTGGCTCTTCATTTTTTCTAGCTTCAATATTTTCTTTTGTGGTTTAGATATATTGATTAGAGGTGTTTAGAGGTGTTTCATTCAAATTTGGTATGTTGGATCACTATGTCGTAGGTCTGTTCATCAGTTTGTGAATTGTATATTGTAGAGATGTCTAGGATAAATTTTCTTACTTTATATTTCTCTATAAATTGGTTTCAGGTATTGTGGATCTGGAAGGGTATTGATAATGTGTGTATCTTTCTTGAAATGATGTTGTTCATGGTTTTGTGCTTTGGAAGTCAATTTCTTGAGTTGTAGTGTATGGCAGAGTTGTTTGAGTGTATTGGTTGTGTAGATTCTTGAAGATAAAATTATTGTGAAGAAATTTGTTGGTTTCTAAGGTTTTAAAGGAATATTCTAGATTGTGTTCAAGTGTTATGTGGTGTTCACAATTCATTTTTGAATTTGAGGAAGTTTGTACTTAAGTGTTAATGGTGTTAACATAGGTTCGACTAAGCTTGGGTGTTTACACTACTTATGAAGTTTCTTTGATGTATTAGATGACATGTATTATTGGATTTAGGTCCTATATAGAAGGTGTGATGTGGTCCACCTTCATTCCTTTCCACTGTGGGAATATTTTGGTGCTGACCTAATTTGAATTTGCATGATTGAGGTGTATAGTTGACCTTGGAGGATGTTTTAGGGTTGAAAATGATATAAATATTAGTTGAGTTATTGAGGGATGATAAGATAGATGTGAGAGATGTGAATGATGTGAAGTTCATATTTTTAGGATACAAATTTTTGTAATGCAGTATGACTTTTCATGTGTTAGATTACTAAATGTAGTGAGAAAAAAGGTGTCTACAATTCTTCAAAAAGACTATGAAGTTGTTGGTGATGCTATGATGGAATTTTTTGTTGCTTTGAGATGGATTTATCATTGTAACACTCTTATCTATATTATTTTCTATTGTGGAAGTTAGCCTTTCTTTATTTCTTTTGGGAAATGAGCCATGTTGTATTTCGTGTTGATATTACTTTATATTGTGAGCTAATCTTCACTATGGTTTTTCCAATCTTAGTTTTTCCACATAAATTTTGTGTCCCTTTGTGAATGGTGTTGATGTGTTTCAATTTTTGTTATTTACTTTCATGATAAATTGTTCTAATAGATTAAAGGTTAATTGGATCTAAATTTTTGTGAGGCTTTTTGAAGTTTTAAAGTACAATGAATTCACTCCCCATCCACTTAGTTGTCTTGTGCATTCAAAAATTTGTATCAAAGCAAGGTTCCTTAGAAGAAAGCTTAACCACATGAGGTAGATCTAGGATGGAGCAAAAGAAAGATGATCATGTATTTGATGGATCAGATTATGCATTCTAGAAGACAGGGATGGGAGGTTTTCTAGTTTCTCTTGGATTTGAAACCTAGAAGTCTATTGAAAGAGGATATACTACACCTACAAATGGTCTGAGAACTGATGATGAGATCAAGTCCTATGAAAAAAATGGTAAAGCAAGGTATGCTCTCTTAATTGGTCTTTCTAATTCTAAATTGGTGAAAGTTATGAATATGAAAACTGCTAGAGAAATTTGAGTAAAGTTGGAAAGAATTTATGAAGGAGATGATAAGATAAAGCAAGATAAGATTCATAATTTGAAGATTATGGTTGAGGCCCTATGAATTTCTTTAGATGAAAACATCACAAGATACCTATAGAAGGTGGATGAAGTTGACAATGACATTAGAGGTCTTGGTGGAGAACTGAAAGAATAAGTGGTAAAGAAGGTACTTAGAATTCTTCCTAAAGCTTATATTCATAAAGTTTCTTCTATTGAAGAATTAAAAAATTTGAATCAATATACCGAAGATTAGTTGTATGGTTCTTTAACTACTTTTGAAATGAGAGAATTTGGTACAAGTAGTGAAAAAGTTGAGACTACTTTTAAGGCTAGCAAATTAGAGAAGACATTGGAATTAGATCAAGAGGATCTTGATGATTTAGAAGCTAACTTTATGAGACAAATGAAAAAGGGTACTAGGAAGTACAATGGTAAGTTGTCTTTCAAATGTTTCATTTGTAGAAAGAAAGGTCATTATGCTTCTAGATGTCAAAACATGGCTTTGAATAACAAGGATAGGGAGAACAAAAGTAAGATGATTAAGAAAAGTTATTATGTTAGAGAATATGCAAGTATATTTGATGATGAATTTGATTATGGAGATGATGATGATGGTGAATTCTTGTTCATGGCTTTAAAAGATGAATCTATTTCTGCTAACTCTGAGAGATGTGTGAAGGAAAGGGCTCTAAGAGCAAGTTTTAAAACTGAAGGAACTTTGGTATCTGCTTTTCATGCTAGATAAGAGGAACTATTGGATCATTGATAGTGATTGATCCAATCATATGACCAGTGATAAGAGTAATTTTTTTAAACTTGAAAAATATGAAGGACTTGTTAGGTTTGGTGATGATACATTTGCTAAAATATGTGGAAAAGGTTCAATTAGTTTTGATGGAAAGCATAATACTGATGATGTTTACTATGTTAAGGGATTAGGACATAACATCTTGAGTGTTGGAAAAATGTGTAGCAAGGGATACAATCTTATTCTTTAGGATGATGGTTGTGAGATTAGAAAAGGCTCTGGATTTATGATTACACCTAGAAGAAAGACAGATGGAAATTTCTATCAGCTCAAAGGTGTCGATGGTTATTGTTTCATGACTCAAATCATTGAGAGTTGGCTATGATAGAAGAATGTGCCACATCAATTTTGATATCCTAGTGATAATCAGTTTAGATCAAGTTGTGGGAGATCTTCCAATGATTACAAAGCCTATCAATGATATTTATAAGGAATGCCAAGTTGGAAAGAAAGAAAGAAGAAATTTTAAAGTCAAGAAAAAATATTCTATTGGATTGTTGGAATTGGTAAATACAAATCTGTGTGGTCGTACCAGAGTAAGAAGTCTTCAAGGTGACATGTTTTTCTTGCTATTGATTGATCATTATTCTAGAATGAAATGGGTTCCTTTTCTCAAAGAAAAATTAGAAGCCCTAGATAAGTTTACAACATTCAAAATTATGGTTGTTAATGAAATGGATATGAAAATAAATTTTTTGAGATTTGAAAAAGGTGGAGAGTTCACCTCAAATGAGTTTGACATATTTTGTGAGAATCATGAAATAAAGAGGAATTTATCTGACCCTAGGAATCATCAGTAGAATGGAGTGGTTGAAAGAAAGATTAGGATTGTTCAAGAAGTTGAAAGAAAAATGGTGAAATATGCAAATCTACCAGAAGTCTACTGGAGAGAAGCAATTCATACTACTATTTATATACTTAACAGAGTGCAAGCAAGAACAAACAACACAAAGACTCCTTATGAACAATGGTATGGAAGGATTCCTACTGTCCAATACTTCAGAGTGTTTGGAAGCAAATGCTATATTAGAAGAGATGAAGAGAATTAGGAAATTTTGATGCAAGTTCTGATGAATGTATCTTCCTTGGATATTCTACTAAAATCAAAGCTTATTAATGCTACAACAAGAGGATAAGAAAGATTATTGAGAGTGCAAGTTTCAAAGTTGATGAAGACATATAGAATAATTTAGTGGTAATAGATGGATATAAATCAAATGAGTCTACTTGTAAAGAAGAAGAAAAATATAAGGAAAAAGAAGTGCAGATTGAAGAGGAAGAAGCTCCAGAAAAGATTCCTAAAACTCTTAAGTATGTGTAGAAGAATCATTATAAAGAATAGATCATTGGTGATGAGAGAAAAGGTGTACTGAAAAGAATGAAATTTGTTGAAGAATAGGTAAATATATGTTTACTTTTTGAAGTTGAACCAAAAATAGTGATTGAAGCATGGAAGGATGAGTATTTGATCAAGGCTATGGAAGAATAATTAATGAAAATTGAGAAGAATAAGACTTGAGAAATTGTCCCAAGACAAACAAACAATAATATGATTGAAACAAGGCTGTTATTTAGCAACAAACTGAATGATAATGGAGAAGTGGTTAGAAACAAGGCAAGGCTTGTATGTAAAGGTTACTCACAAGTAGAATGGATAGACTTTGAGGAGAAATTTGCTCTCGTGGAAAGAATGGAAGCTATCAAGATGCTTTTGGATTTTGAAGCAAATAAATATTTCAAAGTATATCAGATGGATGTGAAATCTCCTTTCTTGAATGAAGAATTGGAAGAAGAAGTTTACATGTTATTAGATAAACTAGATATGTTATGCAAATTGAAGAAGGCATTATATGGATTGAAGCAAGCTCCCAGAGCTTGGTATGCAAGGTTAGATAGTTATTTGTTACAACAAGGATTCAATAAAGGTACCATAGATAGTAATCTCTACTTCAAAGTTGAAAATTATAAAATCTTAATTGTGGTTGTGTATGTTGATGACATTATTTTTTTTGAGGAAATGAAGCTATGCGTAAGAAATTTGCAAAATAGATGCAAAACGAGTTTGAAATGTTTATGTTTGGGGGGATGAATTTCTTCCTTAGGCTACAAATCAATCAAACAAATAAAGGTATTTTGTTTTCAAAATAAAAGTATGTCAAGGAAATGTTGAAGAAGTTTGTAATTTAAGATTTAAACTAGTATGTACCATTATGGTTACTAGTTGCATGCTGAGCAAGAATGGTGAATCTCCTGAGGTTGACTAGAGCAAGTATAAATCAATTATTGGAGGACTGCTATATCTAACTAGACCATGCATCATGCATGTAGTTTTTCTTGTGGCTAGATTTCAAGAAGATCCTAGAGATTCACATGTTGCAATAGTGAAGAGGATATTCAGATACTTGAAGGGAACTCTGGATCATGGCTTATGGTATCCAAAGGATACTAACTTTACTCTGAGTTCTTACGGAGATGAAAATCGGACTAGTTGTGCAGATGACAAAAAAATTACAAGTGGTGGTGCATTCTTTCTTGGATGTAGATTGGTGTCATGGCTAAGTAATAAACAAGATTCAATATCTTTTTCTATTGTAGAGGAATAATAAATTGCAACAACATCTTGTTGTACATAAGTTTTATGGATGAGGGAAACATTAAAGGATATTAGAGTGGTATATGATGAACCAATTTCTATTTTTTGTGATCATACAAGTGCTATCAATATTTCAAATAATCTAGTAATGCATTCAAGGACAAAGAATATCTTAATCCGCTCACTTTTTGAGAGAGAAGGTTGGAGATAATAATTAAAGCTTGAGAATGTGCCTACAAAGGATCGAGTTGCTAATATATTTACTAAGGCCCTTCCTAATGATACTTTTGAGTATATTTGGGAGATTTTGGGGGTTATTTCCCCTCCTTTGAACTAGATGCATAAGGACATGCATCAATCTAGTGGATCTCAAGATTCATTCTTTTGTCTAGACTATTGTTGTTGGCTACCTCTTAGTGGGAGTAGGTAGTGGAATTTTTTATTGTTACAGTCAAGATGAGTGAGTGTTGTCATTATGTAGTGGTTGCTGATTGATGCAATTTGGTGTGTGCTCCTAAGGGGGAGTATGCAGAGCTATAAAGGAAAGGAAATTATGGATCAATGTTGAACAGTATGATTAATTTCAAAGGGAGAATGAATGATGCAAATAATTTTTCCTTTTCCATTGATGTCAAAGGGGGAGAAGTAAAATATGAAAAATATCTAAGTAGAGAAAGAAATATGAAAAATGTTCAGTTGAAAATGGGGGAGAGAAAAGTGTAGCTGGGAGAAAGAGAGTAATTAGTTAGTTGTGTATGGGGAAGAAAGTAAAGAAAATAGATAATGATTGGGTATGGAGAAAAGTATTGATGATCAGAGATTTGTTTTTATTGTTGATGGTTTTTCACATCATGTGTTTTCATCAATGACAAAGGGGGAGATTGTTACAAGTATGATTAGTTGGTGTTTTCATTGATGTCAACAAGCTTTGGTGTTGTCATTGATGGAAAGGAGTTTCTTGCAAGGATGTGTAGTTGGTATTGAGTTGTCATTGTTGTCTTTGATGATGCTTTGATTACTTTCATTATGTTTTCATTAGTAAGATATTGATGTCAACCTCTAGTTTTGTGTTGATAAGATTTTTCTTATGGATGTATTGTTGAGTTACTGAAGATGTTGAGGATGTTTCTCTAGTGCTTGGTTTCCAAGTGATTTTGAAAAAAATGAATAAAAAGAGGAAACAATGTTTTGCAATGTGTTCAGTGCTATAGAGTAGTGTTTTGGATTGGCTCCACATTTCTTTTGGTTTGAATATATGCTTGTGAAGTTTGGATATGTGGATAAGAGGTGTTTAGAGACCACACGTTTCATTCAAAATTTGGTATGTGGGATCCTTTTGTAGAGGAAGGTGTGTTCACCAATATGTGAACTCTATATAGTAGAGGTGTCTTGGAGAAATTATGTTCTTGCTTCAAATTTATCCATAGAGTGGCTTCAAGTATCACATATCTATAAGGTTGTTGTTAGTGTGTGTATCTTTCTTCAGACAAAGTTGTTCATGGTTTGGTGCTTTGGAACTTGGTTTCTTGAATTGTAGTGTATGGTAGAGTTGTTTGAGTGTAGTAGGTGTGTACATTCTTCAAGTGAAAATTGTTGCAAAGGAATTTGTTGGTTTCTAGGGTGTTTGAGGAATATTCTAGATTGTGTTCAAGTGCTATGTGGTGTCTATGAGTTATCTTTAAATTTGAGGAAGCATGTACTTAAGTGTTAATGGTGCTAACATAGGTTCAGTCAACATTGGGTGTTTACACTACTTGTGAAGTTTCTTTCATGTTTTTGGAAGCATGGCGTGGTGTGTATGAGTGTATTTAGGTCCTAGCTAAGGTTTTTTATGGTCCACCTTCATTCCTTTCCACCACAGGAATGTTTTGGTATTGACCTAATTTTAATTTACATGGTTGATGTGTATAACCAACATTGGATAATGTTTTAAGGTTGGAGATGGTATAAATATGAGTTGATTTGTTGAGGGATGATAAGATACATGTCAGAGATGTGAATGATGTGAAGTGCAGATCTATACGGTGAGGATTTGTGTAATGCAGTATGCTATTTTATGTGTTAGATTATTGAATGCAGTGAGCAGAAGGTGTTGTTGATGTTGTGGTGGATTTTCATGTTGATTTGAGATGGATTTATCATTGTAACACTCTTCTTTATCTTCTTTTCTATTCTGGTAGTGAGCCTTTCTTTTTTTTCTTTTGGGCAGTGAACCCTCCAACATTTATCCTTATTGTATTCGACATTGATATTACTTTATATTGTGAGCTAATCCTCATCTTGTTTTTTTCCATCTTAGGTTTTCCACACAAACCTAGTGTTCCTTTTTTCATGGTGTTGATGTGGTTCAATTTCTATTACTTACTTTCATGATAAATCATTCTAACAGATTAAAGGTTAATTGGATCTAAATGTTTGTGTGGGTTTTTGAAGTTTTAAGGTACAACTAATTCACACCTCCCTTCTCAGTTGTCTTGTTTGTTGAATAGTCTCTTGGTATTTTATAGGAGATGGGTGGATTAATTGCAACATACTTACCTTGGTTAGTTGCAAGGTTCTTTTCTTGGGGAATGGGCTCATCCATAATAGGTGGGGGAGGAGGAACATGGTGTAGGAGCACCCATGATACTCCATGCATTGTTTTGGTTTTTGTGTTTCCTTGATGCAATAAGGTCCTTTGGACCATTTTTCATGTTTTGAAGGGTATGAATAGTGTCTTAGGGGTCTAGGTTGGGTCAAGTGGTCAAAATGTACAAAGTTTCTCTATGTTGCAAAAAGTCGCAGAAGTTGCACAAGCAACTTTGCATTTTTGGGTTATGTTGGAAGTTGAACGGTTGGATTTCAAAAGGAAGTTGGAGAACAATTAGTTTTATCTTGTAAATGTTTAAATAACTCTTGGAATGGTTGAGACAAAGTTCTAGTAGTTGTTTTGGAGATTGAACAATATTAAAACTCTATTTTTTTGCATTTTCAAGGTTTTTTTTGCTGCTACACAGTGTGGTACAACCCTGTACAGCCTGGAAGTGGTTTAAAATCCATTGGAATAGATAATGTATTAAATCTATTTTTGTTTCACTTATTTTTATCTGATTTCATAAAATTTTGAGCATGTTCGAGCACTTTTTTCTTAAAATTGTCTAGAAACCTAGTTTAGGTTTGGTTTGAGTCAAGTAAAATGAGTTTCTCTCCATTCCACCAATGAATTGGACTAAAACTTGGCTGAATGGATGTAAGTAGGTTCAATGTTTTTTCACAATGTTGCAAGAGTAGGGGATGAAGGTTGGTGCAAATTTGTTGATGCCCTATTCAGAAAACCTCATGTTTTAGGCTTAGGAGATGCATAGGAGTTAGGGTTTGAAGAAGAATTCTTAGGTAGTGATTTAAATTGCTTGGAAAGGATTTTATAGTCACCATATGATGTATCTGAGCCATGGGAATGGAGATTTGAACCATGGAGGGTGAAAACCTTGTTGTGACCTAGTGGAATAAGCCTAATTAGGCCTAGTTCAAAGAGTAGTAGTCAAAATTTTCCCTTAGTGTTCCAAAAAACCCCACCTACAAATTAGATATGTTTTCAAATGCCATAAAGGGTACTCAAAACTGTGCTCATATTTTGGGAAAGAGGTCTATTTTGGAAATTATATTGGAAAAACCGGTTGTGGAGTACTACTAGGGGAATAGGAAGATTGTGAGAGAAACCCACCAAATTAGGGTTCTAAGTCTAAAAAGTTTGGTTTATTGAGTTAGTTTTGAGTTTGTTTGTGATCTTCCACCCTGCTCTACATTAGAACAACCATGTACCTATCATTCTTAGGAATATTGCTAAGGGATAACTTTGTTATGTTCTTTACCTTAAAATTTGGAAATGACTTGAAAATGAAATATTCATGAGGCTTTATAGGTTCCATAGGTTGATTCTAGAATAAATCCAATGAAAATTTCCCATGGGAAGAAAAAGGATTAAACCCACTATGATGCACTATAAACATCTTATTTTCAAAATGGAACTATATGCACTTGTGAATAACTGACAGGACAACATTCATGGATTGTAACCATGGATAGCCTAGCTTCACAAATAATTGGTCCAACATCAGGATGATGGAGAATGATACATCTTACTGTTTTGGCCTAAATTTAAGAGGAAGAGTTATCGAATCTATCAAGGGGGGGAAAAACCATCATGAGTTTTCAACCATGCTTTTGATTGTTCATAAGAATCTTGATAAATCTCTTTCACAAATAATTCCTTAGTGATCACATTCTCTACACAAACATTATAAATGATTATGCTATGTACAAGTTTGTCATTTATACAACCAAAAATGTAGAGAGGACCATCATGTGCATGTTAGGATACATCACTATTGGTGAAAGCAATGTCAGGTAACACAGTGGTTTGGCCCTTATGAGGTTGAACATCTATTAAAGAAACCATGATATCTACTTCCTTCTCATCATTATTACGATTATCATGATTCATATGACCACTCATATCATTAGTATTATCAATATTCATCTCATTATTCTTAACATCACAAGATTGCCTAAAGTTGGATGACTGGTTTGGCATAAGATTGGTAAAAATCTAAAAGTTTTGGTTAGGCAAGGAAATAGACTTATTCCCTTGATGATTAGCACCACCCAATTGGATGTGATTAGAATCAATGAGGTAAATTAAACTTGATGTTTAAGATGCATGTATCATCCTATATCATGTCCACTTGTGCGATGATATTGACAAAAGGAATTTGGATTGTAGCTCGGGGGTAAAGGTTTGGTTGTGTCCACAGGTCTAATGGGAGGAAATCGTATTAAGTTCAGATTACTCAAAATTTGCAACATGATTGAATGAAAGGTGTCAAGTAACTGGGTAAATTGCCTATCTTTTGGTCTAAATTGGTACGGGGTTGAACTTATGGAAACAACTTGAGGCTCAATGTGGTTGGTTATTTGAGTGTATGAAACTTGATAAAGTTATTGTTTTGTTTCTTAGATGGTTAAGAGTTGTTTTGAGGTATGGATTCAAACTTCTCAGTAGGAGTCGATGAAGATATCTATTCATATTGACTAAATGAATTTTGATAATTGTGAATGTTCATACAAAAATGTATGAAGGATGGAAGTTTCATTAATAATATTTTTTCCCTTATGTTAGGTTGCATTTTTCAATGAACACTCTTTGGGAATTCACATCAAGAAGAGTAAGATTGATCTATGAATAAAGTAACTGATAGCAGCTTATGAATTATGTGACCTTTTTATTTTTCTTTTATTTGCATCATATTAAATTAGTTATGTTAATATTAAGACCAATGTTTACTTGGAAATGATTGAGGAATGCATCAAGAAGCTCATTGAATGAGTGGATTAAATTATTCGGTAATGAAAAAATCCATTCTAGAGCCATATCCTTCAATGACATAAGAACGTGTTTAGCTAGGAGTTTATCCTCAAAAATAAAGTGAATACACAGGGTTGTATATGTTGATACATGATTTCTATTGTATCCCTTACCATTTTACTTGTCAAACTAGGATACCTCTATGTTTTGTGACATTTGTGATTTCAATATTTAAAGTGACAATTGGGTCCTTTTGACATACTATGATGGTTTTCTATTTTGGTTTTGGTTCGAGGTTGAGATTTTTTGTTGAAATGAGGTTATATTTTGTAAAATTTGGTTGATGATGGAATCATTGTTTGACATGTTTTGGGAATGTGGTGACTATGGTGGAAGTGTGTATGTGCTTGGTTGTCTACTATGTTGCAAATTTATGAGAGGGGATGAAAATTGCGGTGTGACATGGGAAGATACAAAACCATAAGGATTTCTAGTAGAAAGGTATATTATTGGAGTTATACCAATGCTTTGTTGTATTTTTTAAGAAACATTTTGGTTTTTGTATGTAGGAATAGAGATTACAGTTGTAGGGAGGGAGACATGACTTCCTCCTTGACTTTGAGTATATCGCAAATTTTGAGTGCAACTAGCCATTATAGGTGCATTATTATCAACTATATAGGTTAGGCTACGTAAAACCTATAATCCTTGATCATCATTAATCAATTTCCTCATGTTATCAATTATAGGAACTACTATACCAATGAAGTAGTCATTACTCACAAAATCTTGAAGTATTTCTAAGTCCTTGTACAATTTTTTCAATTTATCTTTAGGAGCATGGGAAACCTTAGTCTCAACAACAATTAAAATACATGTTTGTAAGGTTGTCATTAGTATATTAATATCAAGGATAGAGTCCAAAATGGGTTGAGTATTGAAAATTCTTTGCATGAAAGATTTGGAAGATCTAGGATCCATAAAAGATGTAACAACAATGTGGGATGCCATAAGTATAGAACTACATCTCATTGAAGTGTTGGTAATAGGAGACTAGGTCATGAAACTCATACAAAATTCAAAAAATTATGTACCTAAGGTGGAAAGCAAACCAACACAAAAAAAAAGATAGCTAGAAATAGGAATCAAACAATCGAAGTAGATAGAGAATATCACAATATAGGTCTATGAAAAAATTGGTTCATTCAATAGTAAAAAGATAGAGGCACCCAAGGGAATCTGTTTACTGGTCTGATTTTATAGAAATTCAAAAGTTGACTATGTGTGATTCTATTTAAGGATTCCAAATCTAGTTCTAACAGGTTTGAACAGTGAATATTTTTCTAAAATTTTCTTACTTTATGCCAATGCAAGAATGTAATACTATTTGAACAAGAAATGACAATTTTGAACGCAATTTTCTAATATGAAATGCACAAATTGACTGATTTTAAGATGCAAAGACCTAGAAATGATGATTTTTAAATAAAAATTTGAAACCCAATAATGCAATTTCTTTCACCTTTATGAACTATATGCAAGATGCCTAAAAATATGCAATTATGAATTCCAAAATAGAAACCTGCAAGCACTAATGGACTAAACAATCTGGGACAAAAATTTGTGAAAAAGTTTGTTGATTCAGCTATACAAAGATAGAGGTGCCCAAGGGCATTTGAGTCCTTGATAGGGGTTTTGAAAACTAAAAAATTGAGTGCTTAAATTTTTGTTTAAGAATTTTGTTTCTATCTCTAAACAGCTTTGACAGTGACTATTTTCCATAATTGCTCATTTTAATTCAAGTTTAAATGTATGACAATGCAAATAACAAATATGAATGCAATTTTTAATGTAGATATTATATAGGTGATTGAAACTAATCCTAATGCAACCTATGATGTAAAATGTTATGTAATTTTTGAATTTTTGTGACTTTTTATGATGCAAATGGTTCAAGAATAGAAACATGGGTATTCCAGTAGGTAACCCTTGGAATTGTGACCTGGGGAAGTTGACTGTGACCAATGTCAATATGGACATTGATTTTCTCAAAGCAGTGGCCACCAATTAGGACCTAGTTACAAGAACAAAAACAACATAAAATGGGAAGGAAATGGTAAAAATTACCAAGGAGGAATTTTCTCATGTTTTCAAACTCACTAGATGGAGTGATGGAATGCCTAAGACCAATGAAAACACTCTCAAGGAGGAATATGATAAGACTAAGATTGCATTCAGAGTCCACATTTTTCCAAGATATCTAGCAGAAATTGCAGGCCGAAGGATTACAATAGGGAAATATGATAAGGAGCCTTTCCCTATTAATTATTTTATTTCCTACTTCCAAAAAATGTTGAAAGGCACAAGAAAACTAAGAAGGGGGGTGAATCAGTTGTTAGAAAACTCAAACACAAATCCCAAACACTTATCAACTTCACATCCACTTTATTTTTTTATTAAGTATGAACATGAAATGCACATAATATAAAGCAATATCAACATAACAGATACAATATTTACGTGAAAAACCCAATAAGGGAAAAACCACAGTGAGGATTAACTCACAATATAAAGTAATTCCAAAAATAATTACAAAGAGGCTCACTGCCAAAGGGCTCACTACCCAAAAGGACTCATTGTTTAGATACAAGGCTCATTGCCAATAACAAAAAAACCCACCACAACAAATTACACACATCTCCAGCCTTGATCCAAAGATTGCAGACACCATCAGCTCACTACTTTCAGGAGTCTAACATATTAATGTACTATTGCCTTAATTTACTTTAGTACACTCTTGCTTCTCACACTTTTGGCATCTTGATACATAAATCCATAACATCTCAACTTGTTTTTATACCATCTTAAACCTTAGAAACTTTTTCCAAGGTTAGCTACACACGCTTCATTTTACAAATTCAAATTAGGTTGGCAAGTCAAAATTCCCGTGGTAGAAGATAATGATAGTAGACCAAACCAACACTTAAACAAGACCCAAAACAACATCTCAAATCAATCACATGTTTCCTAAATTGATACATATCCTTCGCATGATGTGTAGATAGCAGGTCAGCCAAACCTAATGAAAACACAAATGAACTATGAATTACACACTTTTACAATGAGAAGATAACATGTGGAACACATAACACACTTCACCAAACAATAGAACACATCTCAGATGCCTTTAGATTCATCCGCAGAAAATGCAACAACTTCCATACATAGAACACCTTCCATTAGTCCATCTAGACTGTACAAACACACACAGTAATTCTAAAACTCATCTTCTAGAGTACCAAACAATGAACAACTTTGATAGTGTTGGGGTTTTTCCACTACACCCTTAGAACTCTCTAAAGAGTAGCAAAATCCTATAATCAAGAATTCCCAAGTGGAATGGCCA
>VDFB02349156.1:118285-158785 GCA_007258455.2 Sequoia sempervirens
GAGAGTAGAGGGTTTAAGTTTTGTTTTTAAGGGTTTACGGTTGAGGGTTTAGGTCTCCCATTCCTCTCTCTCTCACTCCCTCTCTCTCCCACTCCATCTCTCTCCCACTCCCTCTCTCAGGTCTTCCCCCCCACCCTAACTGAATAAATCTCTCTCCCTCTCAAGTCTCTCTCTCAGGCTTCACTCCCTCCCATGCTACCTAGACTAATCTGTCTCACTCCAATCCCCTCTCTCACACTCCCCCTGTCCACATAACCACCCACCCTTTAGACAAATCTATTTCACTCCAACCCCCTCTCCCACACTCCCTCTCTCTCCCCCCCTTTGGTATTTTTGTATCTCTTAGGTCTCATCTCTCGCAACCCCTCTCCCATTGTCATTTCTTTCCCCCCAACCTAACTGGATAACTCTCTATCCCTCTTAGGTCTCTCTCTCTCAAGTCTCACTCCCTACCACACTACCTAGACTAATCTCTCTCACTCATATCCCCTCTCTCTCTATCTTAAGTCTCACTCCCTTCCTCTCTATATTTGGAAAACATTTCAAAGTAACACATTTGGCACTCGCCAAATTTGGGGAGTGAAAAAATTGGTGCTCTCCAAATTTGGAAAGCAGAAAATTTGGCGCTCTCCAAATTTGGCAAGTAGAAAATTTGGTGCTCTCCAAATTTGGTGAGCACCAAATATGTTTTTACCTTGAAATAGTAAAATATGGGTTGACCCCATGATTTAGGCACACATGCTTCTACATTTTTCTGGTTTAGTGTTTATCCAACTCCAAAACACCTTTTTATGCAATTGACTCCCTGTTGTACCAATCTATTCTTGATCCATCACCTTTTGTCCGCCAATTTACATGCTAGAAAACATAGAAGAAGACATTTTGAAGTTTCTACATCGTTTTACATTATCTCAGGTAATATATTTATTTTGGTAACATTGAATTATTTTTATTTAGTATATTTGTTTTTTTTTTAAATATAAACTAAATTCCTTTCATGATTTTATTTATCATAACAATTGGACATATAATTCAACAATAAATTAGATGGGAGTTGCATAAAAAAGTTTAATTTCTATGAGTTTGAAGAAAAAAATGAAAAACATGACATAATTTAGATGAATTCATGTTTAAACTTATATAAACGACATCAACTTAACACAAATTCTCTTCTGAATTCTATTTGCATTGCTTATAGTAGTCTATTTCCAGCATGGCTAATGGAATTCACTCTATTTCATTTTAAGTATATGTTTATATTGAGTTTTTTTTTTTCTTGACAATTTCTAGACCGTTCATTTGATGATTTTATCAATCTTCATTGTTACACATACAATTCAACATTAAATTAGATGGATCCTGCATGTAAAAGTTTAATTTTTAGGAGCTTGAAGATAAAAAATGGAAAACATGACATAATAGATTCAAATTCATTATTAGTGATGTTTGTGGGAAAACTTTATTTTCAATTAATTTGGAAAACCTAAGAGCTTTCATCAATGTTAATGCAAGTTTCCATTAATTTTTTTGTGCCATAAAAAAATTCACCTTCATCATGTGCTTAGGTAAATTCAAGTGACATGACATAGTTGTTAATGCAAGTTTCCATCCATTCATACCATTTACCTTTCTAAGAAATTAAAAAGGGAAAATTTTGTGCAATTGAAAATGTTTTTTGTCTTTCTATGTTACCTCATTGCCAAAGAAATAGAGAATAATTCCAAGATATAGCATCACAAACCCTTCTTTGAATTTGTGTTCTTCATGGCTTGGTTGAAAATCACAATGTGGTTTTGACAACAATAAGCATAAGATTTTCTTGTTTCCGAAGGTGGCAACAACTTATACCCTGGGTTTGACACTTCTTTGCTCCTAAGCACCTATCCACACTCCAAATACTCCCCTCAAACCCAAGTATTAACATTGATCAATGCTTACATGAAGAAATTTTGTACAAATCCCTCAAAGTACTAGGTTTTACACAGTATAGTTGTAAAAAGAAATAAACTATCCTCAATAACTCACACAAAATGATGATTTAGCAACCCTCCTTTTGTTAGCACATGCATATAGGCCTACAAAAAATTAGTATCATCACCATGAGACCATATTTCATGGGGAATTTTCCCAAACAACTCACCATCTTCTTTCATAAAATATTTTGGTAGACATGTATGAAAAATGTTGTAGCATAGAAATGTTTCATATGATGCTTTAGTAGACATGTACGAAAAATATGGCTGCATAGAAAAAGGTAGTGAGCTATTTGAAAGAATGCCTCAAAGAAATATGGTTTCACATGGTGATGACCACATTTATTGGAGGCATATTTCCAAACAACTCGCTGCATTCTTTCATAAAATGCTTTGATGTGTTCTATAAAATGCAATGTAATCAACGATATCAATTTGTTTCATAAAATGCATTAATTACTTTTTTTCTATGTGTTTTTTTGAACATGTAGCATTCAACATCATGCCGAGGAAATGACCAAAGCCTCTAAAATTGAAAGAACATGTAGTTAAAAATACATGTAGAAGAGAATCAAAAATACAAGCTCGTGAAGCAAAGGAATTACAGCCCATACAACAAGAAATTCCCAAGCAATCTAAGAGAGATGTCCAATTGGCAGCACAAAGAGAATGAATGAACAAAACTCATGGAAGGATACAAATGGATCTCGAAGTTGGGGGCACATCATCAACCATACATGAAGTTCAATACACATCTCTAGTTGAAGACACACCAACAACATGTGGTTTTCCAAGTACATCAGAAATCACATCTTCAATTGAAGACACACCATCAACAACATTGGGATTTGAAAGAACATAAGAAAACACATCTCTATTTGAAGGATCTCCACATATGACATCTCAAATTAGAGGTACAACATCATTTACATGTCAATCTCAAGGTATGTCATCAATTGCACCTCTGATTAAAGGTACACGATCTACCCCCAATGTTGTTGACATTCTTAATGTTCACACAAATTTACATGTGAGAAATCCTCCTAGAGTTTTGCATAGAAAACCTAGATTTTTATTGATATTGATTCCAATGTTTTGAAATGGATTCCTCATAAGATTCCAAAATGTACATGTCAAAGATATGCATAGAGGATATTGAGTTTATTTTTTGAGAAGCTAAGTGAGGGTGGAAGATGTCAACTATTTGTTGAAATGATGAGGCAACTCAAATTTAGCCTCACCATGAAGGCTCTTGGGCTAAGAGTTTTGAACGAATCAAGTGAAAATTCCATTGTAAAGAACTTGATGATTGCATACGAGAGCGTGGGTTCTACCTCACGCATGAAGGATAGTTGTGCCACACGATGTGTGATGACAACAACATTGTTAAGCAGTCAAACAAGGAACAAGGTGAACCTTACAAAGACAAGTAAGTCTTTGAAAATAAGTAGATCATCTCTAATGAGAGCCAAAGGAAGGTGTGAAAGAGTGGAGGATCCAAATAGCAATGAGTTATGAGCATTCTTGGGTAGAGTGCCACAAAAAGATAAAAGAATTGTTCAAGCCTTGAGATCTATAATAGTAGATTATTGGAAGGATAACAAAAGGACCTCTCCCAATCAAAGAGATGTTATAAGAATGAGAATCGGTAGTCAAATAAATGAGCCACATCCAAAGAATTATTTGGATACCACTCAAACCCAATTTTGTGTTTATTTTGTATGGAAGTTTCCTGAAATTAAAATATGTCAAAGGTATTTTGAAATGCTAAAGCATTTTTATGTCTAAATAAATCACACATGCACTACTTGTTGTTGTAGAGTACATATTGAGTTTTCTGACCATTATGATGCTTATTGACGTATATGTGTAGATATGCATACTAACAATATCTTACAGGAATGTAACATAAGGCCTCCACCTAAATCCTCAATGGAATTCTTATCTTCAATTTTATGTGAAAGAGTGGATGGTGAATTTTTTTACAAGAAGTCATGTTTGTATGGCACATGTGATCATTATGGAGGCATGTAACATTTTCCAATTTTCCAACATAGGGCTAGTACACACACAATTGGAAACAAAATTGTGGAATTTGGAAAATACATGACAATGCCCTATACTCTAAAAGATGGGAATTAAGAAGCAAAGAAATGTGAATTGGTTAGTGATAAGATTCCAGTGTATTAGTTTACAGGAATTTTCCATGAGTAGGTCATCTATTAACTTATGCAAGGCATACCCATAGAGCTCGATGGTTGGATTCATAGTTCAAGTTATGCAAGGACATGTTTCCACTTCATAGCATCATTTTAGTTGTTGACTTCATGGAGAACTACACACTATAGCCATAGAACAAGGTGAAATAATAGTACTACAACTCCACACAGGTTTCTATATTTGTGCATATAGCATTGATTCATGCAAATGATAGTACAAAGGATAATAAGAAAGTATTGAGGGAGTATCACTTTTACATCAGTGATGATCGCACACATTCTACAGAGTTTGTGCAAGTTTTCTTTCAGATGTTCAATGTTGATCTGGCTAGTAGGGGCATATCATATAGTTAGAACATCATATGGTCAGATAATTGTACATCACAATTTAAGAACTCTAGAATGTTTTACTGGTTGAGCAGGATGCATAGGATTAGTGGTGTTCCCCATATGTGGAATTTCTCAGAGGCCGAGCATGGAAAGGGGGAGCATGATGGAGTAGGTGCATGTATCAAAAGAGCCTTAGCATGGGAAGAGTCCAATTACAAGGACAATATAAAGTTGATAGATGCAAGATCAATTGTTGAGTGGTGCAATCATGTAATGGGTCCATGTAGTGAAGGTAACTATTTAGTTTGTAGATTTTTTCATTTAGTAGATGATACTAACATTACAAAATATGAGGATTGGTGTACACTAACAAGATCGAGCGTGAGCTACACTCTTTTAGAAACTCCAATGCTACACATGGACTATCCATACGCGAAAGATGGTATGCTTTTGTTCTACATGTAAACTTCAAGAATGGAATAATTGTGAGTCAATAGAGTGGGTTGACGAATGCTCTATAAGAAGTCTAACCCCACTTGACACTTATCGGTTCCTGATAGCTCTACGAATCATGGAGATGCAATCATCCATTGACTTTGATCATGTATTGGACCTACTAGAAGTAGGTAATATATCTTACTTTCAGGTTTTATTTTGATGTTCATTAAATACATCTAACAAGATGAACATATCAATGCAAGGAATGTTTATGCGATGGTTGTGGATGAAGATAATGAAGAGGGTAAAAATTATTACCTGTGTCATTGTATCGAGGCTAAAAAGAAATTGGAGGCTCTGTTATAGATGGAGAAAACATAGAATATCCTAGAGGGTCAGTGGTTGTTACTATAACATGGATTAGAAGGTACCCAATTAAGAATGCTATAGTTTGGTTGTTTGAGGACTTCGAAATGCATCGAAAGATTCTTCACTACTCCAACCTTATCATCGTGGCCAATGTTCATTTGATCAAATATAATGGCATGCCTACAAACAAGAACTTGTGGAAAGTGTGTGAGTCTAACCATGAGGCAATAATTGACACAATAAAGAGTAGAGAAAACCCGTATGGTTCCCTGGATTGATTTGTAAGTATGTACATTGAATTTATAAAGTCATGTTATTGATTGCTACTTTCTTTCAAGTGTTTAAGTTTGATTGTAGAAGGGTTTATAAAATTACATTATTGTTAATTTGCAAAATGATAATTATATGTTGCTCTCTATTGGCTACCTTTAAGTTGGTATTCTCTATTGGTGTTTGATGTCATATGCATTTAGGACTATCATTGATTCATTTGTGTCTGTCTTTTAACCCACTTATTAATTATATGTTTTCTTTACTGAAGAGATATGCAAGGCTAGTGAAGGAGAAAAAAGGGAAAAGCTTCATTAAAGATTATCAACTTAAAAAAACAACATTGGTTGCTGGTGCAAGCATTTAGTGGTATGAGAAAAATTGGTTGATGATGCATTTTTTAGTTTTGAATCTTCTCTTTCTTTTTCATTTCATAGATTTGTTGGATTCTTATATGCTACATGTTTTATGCTAATTATGTTTAAATATATTTGAAATTTATACGTAGGATCATTGAGAAATGAGAAAGTATCAAAAGATGGGCCATATCACCATTGTAGGACCTTCAATCGATCTACTTATTGCATGCATGAAGGTGATAATAGATCTAGTCAGAAGGTGTATGTACGACATTATTTAGTTATTGGTCTTTTAATGATTTTTATGTGAGTCCATGTTTGAAATTGTTAGGCTTTTGCAAGATTTTTACGGACCAAATTCCAGTGAGATTACACAACCATGGAGAGGCTACTACCCATGTTTTTCCAAGGGAATAGGGGATGTACATGTTTTGAAGCATTTTGGAATGCAAATAACTAGGCCACCTGAGGTGGATTGGAGAAAACAAACTGGGCAACAACTCCTTTCATTTCTTCTTGTACTATATATTTCATGATCTGGGCTGCAAATGGGAGGATTATTTCCCTGCATGTATTGTTACAAGTATTGAGAAATGGGAGGATTTTCAAGATGTTCTTCCATCACTATTGTAATATTTGTTATTGACTTAGTGTATTTTTTGATATACAAAACTAATGAGAAATTAATACATGCAAATGTGTATATTCCTTAATATATGCCTCAATTAAATGTGTATATTACATTTAAAGTTATTTGTAATGGTTTACATTTAAAGTTGTCTTGAAGGAAAATCATGTGGATTTATGACAAAATGTATAACAATTCCTTCTATTGTACAAAGGCATATTTTCTTACTCTTCTATAAACCTTAGAACTCCTTCCATCATCATCATTTGATATTAAAACTTGATCAAACCTTCCTCGTTTAGTATGCTTCAACTCGAGGCTAAATTTTCATCAATAGGATATGAACTCACCTTCCCAATTAATATGTCCCCACTATATAAGTCTGGCTTTCCAAAATTTACTCTAATCTTGGATGAGTATTAGAGTCATTGTCATCATGATCTGTCTCTTTCCATAATCTCAGTCACCCTTGAAGTGATTCATTGAAAACAAATGCATAAGACATCTTAGTACACCTTTCCACCATTGAAAACCTAGCCTAGTGGGCATTCAAGAAAGGAAAAACACACCAACAAGGGCAGAACAACATGAACATTGGGGACAACAATGTTTCAATACCCTCCAACACCTTTGACAACTCCCAAAGATTCTTCAAAAAACCAATCTCTCCAAACAATCACTTTGAATTTGGTGCTCTTGTCAACTTTGGCAACATAGTCACATGGCCAACAGCACAAATAAAGGATCCAGGGTGATCCCACTATAGTGGTTTACACTTTTTGGGACATCTTATTTTTTGCTAAAATCACATATTTTTTAAAACTATAATGATTTAAGCCTTGAAAAGTTTTATTTAAAGGATTATAATTGAAGAGGGTTTGATCAAACCACCTTAGATCAAACCCCCTTGGATAGAACCCCACTAGTTTTAAACCATACCTATAACAGAGTCTCTTTTACACCTATCAAAATGCTAATAAAAAATCACTTTTGATTTACCCTTTGGGGGATCAAATGAATTCATTTAAAATTTAGTTTTTGTAAGTACGTAGTCCTTATTATAAGCTTCCCAAAAAGTATAATTTTAAAAATATTTAATTTTATTATTATATTTATTTTTATTTTTTGTGAATGTAGGTTTTTCACCGAAAATCAAGCTCTCTATTTTGCTCATGTAGAAAAATAGTATATCACCAAAAAAAAATATGAAAAATATGTTTGTGCTAGATATTTATGTCCTTAGTCCAACCAAAAAAATAAAATTGAATTTTGATACATACAAAAAACTGTTATGTTGTATACAATCTACCTATCATGTCTAAATTGTAATTTGTTTGACTTCAAAACTTAATTAAAAAAAAATCCAATAAAACAGTATGAAACCCAATTAAAGTGCTAGATATCATATTTACAAATCTAAATTAAAAAAATAGAATTTTATTCTTCATAGAAAAAAATGTATGTTGTATATGGTGAATATCACTCTTTAAAAATGGTGTTTACTATTAAAAAATAGTTTTTGAAGGAGATGGAAAAAGAAATGCTATCTGATTCCAATTTTTTTTAAAAATATATATTTAGAATCTATTAGACAAAATGTCACAAATCACTACTTTGCATCATTTCAAATTCCTCATGGTTTAGCAGCTATAGGTGCTCAAAAGTGAAGATTTAGTTAAAAATATTTAGCTCAATGTCCAGTTTAGCCAAAAATTGTAAACCAGTATTGTGGGATCACGCATGGAACAACATGAGCACATACCTTGGGTTGTTTCGGGTAAAATTAAAATATCATGATGATTCTCAATCCTTTTTGGACTCAGACTTCCATGATACGATGTTCCTAGGCACAAATCAACATTATGGTTTATTGACACAATGCAGAAATGATGCACTATTAATGATCCAAACTCAAAAAACAAAGATTAAACTTAATCCCTTTTCACTTGTGCATGTGAATATCATAAAAATAAGCCCCATTAAATTATTTTTTTTTTTTCAATGCTTTTGTCATAAAATAAAAGACCTTTGACTTAATACTTTATGGTTATTCTTTGATTATTTCATTTTCCTCTATGTATAATTTGATGATCCTTTGCATAATATATGGTGGTTGTCTATTTATTGTCATTAAAAGTGAAGTTGAAACAACAAAACTTAAGTGATGGAAAAGTTAACTTATGGTGGTTGTCTATTTATTGCCTTTTATTGCTCTCCACAGAAATGTGTTTGTTAAAGTGAAGTTGAAACAACCAACTTAAGTGATGGAAAAGTGGTAGAGTCATTAACAGTGTGTGTTTTTGCAATTAGAGTCAAAAGGTCAATGAAAATAACTTCCAAGTGAGTATTTCTAAGACACTTCATTTGAAGCAAGGAGATTTCCAAAATTCCCAAGGATTTACATGTGTGGTAATAAATATTTTTTCAGTAAATTTTAGATTATTTGCATGAGGCAATGGTTTTCACTCCAAACTACGTTCAACTGACAGAATCCCTTAAGATTCCAAAGTGAAAAATGAATGCAATCTTCGACGGGTTGTTACTTAGACACTGTGATGCCTAGAAAATTCTTGTCTTAGCCTATTGAATCGTGTTGGTCTCATCTACAATAACCTCTCTTGGTTTTCACTAACTTGAAGATATTTTCCCGTGGTGGCGACTTTTCACTTGGGGAAGAAGTTGTCAAATGCAAGTAGTGTAAAGTTTCAAAGTGGTGCAACTTTCATTATGCAGCTTGTGTGACCAAAAAAACTATTCCAACGAATATGAGTGGGTATGTTTACACTAGGAATGGTCCCTCTTTCACACCCAAACATGTTGAATTGCTCCGAGCTACATTCAACCTAGAGAATCCTTCATGAGTCCAAAGTGCAAAATTACTACAATCTTTGATGGGTTGTTACTCGAACATCGTGACGATTAAAAACTTCTCATCTAAGCCTATGAGATTGCATTGGGAACCTCTACAATAACCTATCTTGGTTTTCACTAATTTGAAGGTGTTTTCCCGTGGTGGTGAGTTTTCACTTGGGAAAAAAGTTGTCAAATGCAAGTAGTATAAAGTTGCATAGTGGTACAACTTTCATTTTGCAACTCACATGAACAAATGAATTGTTCCAACGTCTCTGAGTAGGTAATTTTAAACTAGGCATGGTCCTCTTTTACACCCAAACACTCTAAATCGATCTGAGCTACGTTCAACCGACATAATGCCTTAAGAGTCCAAAGTGCAAAATGGATGCAATTTTCGACAGGATGTTACTTGGACACCATGATGCTTATAAAATTCCCATCTAAGTCTATGGGATCGTTAGGAGCCTCTATAATAACCTCTCTTGGTTATTGCTAACTCAGAGGTGTTTTCTCGTGGTGGCAACTTTTCACTTGGGGAAATGTTGTCAAATGTAAGTAGTGTAAAGTTGCAATGCACGGTGAAACTTTTGTTTTACAACTAGTGTGACCAAATAAACTATTACAACACATCTAGGTGGGCACATTTATGATAGGAATGGTCCTCTTTCAAAACCAAACATGTTGAATCGCTCTAAGCTACGTTCAACTGGTAGAATCCCTTAAGAGTCCAAAGTGCAAAATAGTTGCAATCTTCGATAGACTATTACTCAGAAACCGTGATGCTTACAAACTTCTCATCTGAGCATATGGGATTACATTGGGACCCTCTACAATAACCTCTATCATTTTTTTCTAACTTGAAGGAATTTTTTTGTGGTGGCGATGACTTTTCACTTGGGGAAAAAGTTATCAAATGCAAGTAGTGTAAAGTTACAAAGTGGTGCAACTTTCATTCTGCAACTCGTTTGACAAAAAAATATTCCAATGTATCTAAGTTGGTAAATTTATACTAGGCATAGTCCTCTTTTGCACCCAAACATGTCGAATCACTCTGAGTTACGTTCAAATGACATAAACCCTTAGGAATCCAAAGTGCAAAATAGTTGCAATCTTCGACGGGGTGTTACTCGAATACTGTGATGCTTAAAAAAATCTCATCTAATCCTATAGGATTGTGTTGGGCCCCTCTACAATAACCTCTCTTGGTTTTTTCTAACTCAGAGGCATTTTTCCATGGTGGTAACTTTTCAAAAGAAAAAAAGTTCTCAAATGCAAGTAGTGTAAAGTTGCAAAGTGATGCAAATTTCATTCTGTAACTCGTGTGACCAAATGAACTATTTCAATGTGTCTGGGTGGATACATTTATACTTAGCATGGTCCTCTTTCGTACCCAAACACACTGAATTGCTCTAAGCTACGTTCACCCAACATAATCCCTCAAAAGTCCAAAGTGCAAAATGGCTACAATATTCAAAAGGCTATTACACACCGTGGTCCTTAGAAAATTCTCATCTAAGCCTATGGAATTGCATTAGGATCCTCTACAATAACCTCTTTTATTTTTTGCTAACTCAGAGGTTTTTTCCCATGGTGGTGACTTTTCACTTCGGGAAAAAGTTGTCAAATGCAAGTAGTGTAAAGTTGCAAAGTGGTGCAACTTTCATTCCACAAATGGTGTGACCAAAAAAACTATTCCAATGCATCCAGATAGGTACATTTACATTAGAAATTTTCCTCTTTCGTACCCAAACACGAATCACTTCAAGCTACGTTCAACTGGTAGAATCCCTTAAGTGTCTAAAGTGCAAAATGGTTGCAATTTTCCATGGGGTGTTACTTTGACACCATGAAACTTAGGAAATTATTGTCTAATCCTATAGGATCAAATTGGGATCCTCTATAATAACATCTTTCATTTTTTGCTAACTCAGAGGTGTTTCCCGTGGTGGTGACTTTTCTCTTGGGGAAAAAGTTGTCAAATGCAAATAGTGTAAAGTTACAAAGTGGTCCAACTTTCATTCTGCAACTAGTGTGAACAAATGAATTGTTTGAATGCATCTAGATGGGTATGTTTACACTAGGCATGGTTTTCTTTTGCACCTAAACTCACCGAATCACTTCAAGCTATGTTGAACCGATAGTTCCCCTTAAGTGTCCAAAGTGCAAAATGGTTGCAATCTTCCACAAGATGTTACTCCAACACCATAACACTTAGGAAATTATTTTCTAAGCCTATGGGATTGTGTTGGGCCCCTCTAATATAGAATCTCTTGATTTTAGCTAACTCAAAGGTGTTTTTTCGTGATGGTGACTTTTCACTTGGGGAAAAAGTTGTCAAATGCAAGTAATGTAAAGTTGCAAAGTGGTGCAACTTTTGTTCTACAACTCGTGTCACCAAAAAAATTATTCCAGTGCATCTGAGTGGGTAAATTTATGCTAGGAATGGTCCTTATTTACACCCAAACATGATGAATCGCTCTGAGCTACATTCAACTGACAGAATCCCTTATGAGTCCAAAGTGCAAAATGGCTGCAATATTCGATAGAGTGTTATTCAGACACCGTGATGCTTATAAACCTTTTGTTTGATCTTATGGGATCATTCTAGGAACCTCTACAATAACCTCTCTTAGTTTTCACTATCCCAAAGGATTTTTCCTGTGGTGGCAAATTTTTACTTAGGGAAAAAGTTGTCAAATGCAAGTAGTGTAAAGTTGCAAAATTGTGCAACTTTCCTTCTGCAACTCGTGTGACTGAACAAACTACTCTAACATGTTTGGGTGGGTATGTTTATGCTAGGAATGGTCCTCTTTCACACCCAAACATGCTGAATCATTATGAACTACGTTCAACCGATAGAATCCCTTAAGAGTCTAAAGTGCAAAATAGTTGGAATCTTTGATGGGTTGTTACTCATACATCGTGATGCTTAGAAGCTTCTCGTCTAAGCCTATGGGATTGTGTTGGGCCCCTCTACAATAACCTCTCTTATTTTTCACTATCTCGGAGGAATTTTTCCATGGTGGTGACTTTTCACTTAGGGAAAAAGTTGTCAAATGCAAGTAATGTAAAGTTGCAAAGTAGTGAAAATTTCATTCTACAATTCATATGACCAAATTAACTACTCCAAGATGTCTGGGTGGATATATTTATGCTAAGAATGGTACTCTTTTACACCCAAACATTCCAAATCGCTCTGAGCTATGTTCAGCTAACAAAATCCCTTAAGAGTCCAAAGTGCAAAATGGCTACAATCTTCGATGGGATATTACTCGGATACTGTGATTCTTAGAAACTTTTCGTCTGGTCCTATGGGATAATGATGGTCCCATCTACAATAACCTCTCTTAGTTTTCACTATCTTGTAGGCGTTTTCCCGTGTTGGTGACTTTTCACTTGGGGAAAAAGATGTCAAATGCAAGTAGTGTAAAGTTGCAAAATGGTGCAACTTTCATTCTGCAACATGTGTGACCAAATGAATTGTTTAAACATGTTTGGATGGGTACATTTATGCTAAGAATAATCCTCTTTCACACCCAAACACAACAAGTTTCTCTAAGCTACGTTCAACTGGCTAAATCCTTTAAGAGTCTGAACTACAGTTGTTGTCACTGAATAGTGCACCCTTGCTGAGATGCAAAACTAAGCCTACAAGTAAAACATTGGATCTATATATTCAATATCCATGATGCATGGTTTTTCGTGCTCTAGAGATAAAAAATAATGTGGTGACAGTTACAGGACCATGTTTCCCAATGATTTGTCATGTTATTTCATACATAGAGAATGGAAGGAGGTTTTTTAACTTATTTAAATGATGAATATGGGAGAAATGTGATAACTGCACATGGGTGATGCATCTAGAAAGCAAGCTTATATTATTTTTCATACACATCTAATATCTTTAGAATATCATTAAAACTAACCTTTGCATTAATTTGATTTAATGAGATGTCAATTGTTCTAATATTAGTAGATTCAAATACATTTTGTTTGTTCGATGAATAGTTCTATCATGTGTTTTGATGCATGTTTATACAAGTTCATATAGGTATATATATGTGCCCATGAGGTTTGAAACATCCACTTGTTCTATAGATACAAATGCAATGATTGTTAAGCTTTAGAATCATAACCATTAGTTGTTGGATGCCAACGTCAACCATGAATTAAAATCAATACATTTTGCTATGATATTTTTATGGGAAGGAGCTCTTACAGTTCATTTGAAACCTTTTGGTGTTGAAATCCCTACCACTGGAAAACAATAGAACTCAAGAAGCATGAAGCATATAGACAAATACATGAAGTATACACATAAATGATGAAGAATACATGTGAACACATGAATTATACATTTAAAGAATGAAGCATACATGTGAATACATGCAATATACATGAAGTATACATGTGAATAAGTGAAGCATAAGTAATTGAAGCATTGCAAAGGATACAAACCACTAGGAATGAAGCTTATTTAAACAATATGCATTAGATGGAGCTTTTTGAGCGATCAACAGTAATTATTTAAGGATTAGATCTAAACAAAACCCATGCCTACAATATTCAATCATACAATTTACACAATATGCATGATAACATCATTCAAGAATGGTAGTAGCAAAATAATATTTTCTTTAATAAAAAAGCCATAAGGCTATACAATGATATATTGATAAAAGTATATACAATATATCCAAAAATTCCATATACGCTTACTACAAAAGATCCATATGGACATAAAATGTCACATATATATCAATAGTATAAAACATATGTTCCAAAATGCCACATAGTCATACAACAAATGACCCAAATACATAGTCATTTCCCTTTAGAGGAAGGATAAAGATCCTATGTTTCCTTCAAAATTTAGCTGGATGGAGTGCTTGCTAGTTCTTTTGTATTTCGAACATGCTCACTAGACCTCCTCTCTAGAATCCTCTAGAGTTGCACCTGATATAATAAAAAGTATAGATGTTAATACATAGAAATTGAATTATGGAATGACATATAATAAAATATAGTCACTTACTGCATACAAAGAGTCATCATGCACATTTACAACATTACCACATCCATGATCTGGAGTGACACCCACCTGTAGCGACCATCAAGATAGAAATTAAACTACATGTACAAGTATTATAAAAAAATTCAATAATAGACCATAAAAGAGGAAATATGATGTCAAATTGACTAATTTGTTGCATACCTCTCTCAAAGGATCAGAACTGGCTATTGTTGCAATGACTCCATGGTCCATCGTGACACCAACATTGCCAGGGCTATTTGAAGTCAACAACTGAAAAATGAAACAACATATATCTAACAAACATATAAAGAAGTTTAGGTAGTCCCTTTATAACTGTCATAAATGAGCAGCAAATGAAAATGAAAATAGCAACAATATGACTGTCATAAATGAGTAGGAATAAAAAATGTAAAAGTGTAGCAACTTTATAGATAAAAATGTAGAAAATTCATGCATCAAAAGTGCAGTAACTTTTGAAGGAAGCTAATCAAGAGGCTCATTTTTATGTGTTTTATCTTATTCCTAAGTTGACTGGCTAGAGATAAATTTTGCATGTGCAATAGTTCACCAGTAGTCTGATATTGTGGATGTATCAAATAGAAAAGTTGTCATGAATGATGTAAAAGTATGATTGAACTCACCCAAAAAATGATGTAGGATTGTGGAGAAAGGTCCCTTCGACTTGTGGTTCAAAGGTCTTGCTCATATTTGTTAGTTTGATGCAAATTTTTGTGACTATCCCAAGAGGGTAGATTATGCAATTTAAGTTTAAATGTTGCAAGCCATGAATGGTCACGTCATTGGAAATTACTAAGGAGTGTTCCATGATCATTTGTATCTCAATTCAAGCTTGCCTCGAGGTCTCTATTGTTTCTTTCTTGTCAAAGTGCTAGTCATTACTTTTGGTAAAGTATAAGTCATTGTTAGGGCATTGTTAGTGTGGAAAATTACATAAAGTAAATTAGTGTGTCAAAAGTGATTGAAATCTTGTTTTCCCACTAGTTTATTTTGTTCCACCCTTTCAAAATGTGCTTTCCATCACTGGTGATCCAATAGCTCAAATGGTCAATAGGGATAAAGGATATGAAGAGGGTTTAAGCCTAGGTTTCAATGAAAACCTTAAAGGGAGTGAATTAGGATAGTTAAGTTTTCTTGAATCTTGTCCTTCCTCTGCACCAATTAGTAGGGAATAAAGGAACATAGGGTGAATTAGGGGATAATGGAACGTACGGTGAAATAAGAGAAGGTAATGGGATGGGAATAGAAGGGGTTAATGAAACATATGATGGAATAGAATGGATTAATGGGATGGGCTAGGATGGGATAACAAAATATAGCATGAACTATTAGAGGTTAATGTGATGGGATTAGGATGGAATAAATGAACGTAGGGTGAATTAGGGGAAGATAATGGGACAAGACCAAGAGGGGATAATGGAACATACAATGAAATAAGAGAGGGTAATGGGATGTGAATAGAAGGAGTTAATGGAACATAGGATGGACTAGTATAGATTGATGGGATGGGGTAAGATGTGATAACAAAATATAGGGTGAACAATTAGAGGTTAATGGAATGCGATTAGTAGGGAATAATGGAACATAGGGTGAATTAGGAGGTTTCTAGGGTTTGACTATAGTACATGAAGTGGGAACTTGACCTATTTGTAATAATAATATAGAAGAGTTATAGGATGAAACATGGATAAAGATGGTATAACATAGAATGGGTAAAGGAAAATAGGGTGGAACATAGGGGATGATGGAACGTAGGGTGAAATAATAAAGGGTACAATAAGATGGGAGTAGAAGGGAATAATGAAACATAGGATGGACTAGTAGATATTAGTGGGATGGGCTAGGATGGGATCACGAAAAATAGGGTGAACTATTAAATGTTAATGGGATGGGATTAGGAAGGAATAAAGGAACAAAAAGTGAATAAGGAGAAGATAATGTGACATGATCAAGAGGGAATGATAGAACATAGAATGGACTAGTAAAGATTAATTGGATGAGCTAGGATGGGATAATAAAACATTTTTAAGGTGAACTATACTAGAGGTTAATGGGAAGTAATTATGAAGGAATATTAGACCATAAAGTGAATTAGGTGGTGTCTAAGGTTTGAATATAGGACATGAAGTGGGAACTTGAGGTGTGTAGTAATGATGTGTATAAGATGAAATATGGAGGAAGGTGGTATAATTATGTATAAGGTGTTAAATATTGGAATATGTGATATATAATGGTTAAAAAATGCATGATGAAAAGAATGGAAGAATGAAATGGATGTTGAATGGTAAATATAATTAGGATCCCACAAGACCAACCAATTTTTGTGTTTCTCATCAATTTTTTAGTTTTGTATATGCAAAATTACGAAAATTAGCTAACATTGTTTTACAACACCATTAATGAATAAAGGTTACCTAAGTGAAAGTTTTTTGAGGACATGAATTGTGGGTGTGGAGGTTGAAGGTCCACCAGGAAACTATTTTTAATCCAAATCATGTTATGAGACAAGCATTAAAATATAACATTCAACTATTCAAATGCAATAATAATATCTTTAATACTAGTTACATACTTGTGGACTCAACGTCGAGAATGAATAAGGGTCTACAGGAATGAAGTATGTCTCATGAACACTCTGACCCTAAAATTTCATCATATCAATTGATTCTACTAATTTAGTTATTATTGAATTTCAAAATATAATTTAATAAAAAAATTAAATGAACTTGCTGAATTTTACTTGAGTCTCAATGTTGTATGTATTATTCAGCAATTCATCTATCATAGACATCACCTCTGCAACTGATGTAGGCTATGTAGCTACATCCCAAGCACTTTGATAATTGTACATGCAAACAACACCACTACTACCAGAATGGTGGGGTGGAGCTCGGGGCCTACACATCTCCTCCACATCAGGCTCTACTAGAGGCCTCACACACTATATAATGGTTTGGGTGAGTGAGCTAATTGATTCCAATGTATCCACCTTTACACTATCTTTAACAATGGAAGGAACAACGACATGCTCCACCATGGGTTTGGCCAACGGAATTAATGCCAACTATGGATTACATCATGTATGGAGTCCTCACCTCTACCCTCAAAGTCTAAGATGTCAAAATAATTTGGCATCTTATTGAGGAAACACTCACATTAGAGTTTCCTCAAAAATTATTGTGGTACCTCATGGTTATTGCATAGAGGTTGTTCAAATACCATCCACCACCACTCCCAAAATTTATTTTTAATTAATTCTTGGTGGCACCAATGGATGGGGAACCCCCTGCATGTATGAGAGAAAGGTGTGCTGGTTCTTGAGGTTGTAAATAGGGCATACAAGTCGGCTTTGCTAATTTTTTGTTTTTCACATCTGTATATGACAAACCACTAGCATAAAACTGTCTCAACTCATGCCTCTTATTTGACTAAAAAATTATTTCCTCGCTCATTCCTCCTACATGAGATACAATTGACTTCAACAATTCGAAAATCCCTCTCCTATAAGGGTGGGTTTCGACATGCTCAATTAATCTTCTAATTAATTGTTCAATGTCTCTTTTATTGTTTTCAATTTGATTTAGGATATTTTCTTGTGTTCCTTGAGGATGCCTATGAAATTATGGAGGGGTTTTAGGTTGTTCTTGTATAGGAGACTCTTCATGAGGGGTTGATTGTGAATTATCAATGTTTGGAGGTGGAGATTCATTCCCCGAGAATTAGAACAAAGTTTTATTAAAAAAACCTATTTCAATCTACATTCTAAATAAAATTCAAAATAAAAACAATAAAAATACATACCTCTTTGCAATATTCGACCTCTTTGATGTGTTGGAGACATCCTCATGAAGAATTGCAAGCTACGAGTGCAAAAAATGGAAGATATTTGGTGAGTGTGAGTTGTAGAGCTAAAAACCTCCAAGCCAAGCTGCAGGTGAACAAAAAATAAGGTTAGAAATGCATTTTTTTGGTTTTAATAGAGCTTTTCTATTTGGCACACACCAAATTTGGTGTAGGCCAAATTTTGTCTGTGTCAAATGACTTTCTCATTTGGCATGCACCAAATTTGGCGCTTTCCAAATTTGGTGTGCGTCAAATGCTCTTTTTTTGCATTTTTTGCATTTTTTTCAATTTAGCATCAAAATTGTGTCACAAATCCATGTGCTTACCCTTCAATGATAGAAGACCTAATGTCATAGGAAATATTTTCTTCTCAAGAAAGGATAGATATTTTTTTTTGGAAAGGGATTGATCATGGGTAAGTTTTCTACTTTCTAGGCATACTCTTTTCTTTCCAAGCTTCTCCTTTTTTTTTTGGCAGCCAATGGGTGTAAGAATTAAAAAAAATTGGCTATTGGATAACCAAGCCTCTTTCCTTGGTTGGTAAGTTCTAAATTTGTTATAAAATCTTGGATATCACCCATGTTTACTATCCCTCCAATTAGGTGCCATGAAAAGCTTATTGTTTAAAGATTGAAAATATTCTCCACAATTTTCTCTAGGATTCTAAAAATGATCACCAAAATTTTTCTTTCAATCTACTAGCAAGGCATATTTTTTTGTGTCAACTAGATTATTAAAGCCTTAAAAGAAAATGGATTCTAAAATATTCTCATTAGGCATTACATTAGCTTTGATGCTACTTTTGGTAGGCGAGCTTGAAAAGGGCTTGATTTGGTTACTCTTCTCACCATTTGAGAACCTATCCTAATTCGAGGTATTTTCATTATCAAAAGTATCTTGAAATCCTAGGAGGCTATTAAATGTTAGATTTTAAGGGTAAGAAATGATTTCTACATTGGTCTCTCTATCAATAAACATTTTATTTAGTGGTATTTAGTTATTTCTTGTCAAGATCATCATCTAGATAAGGTGCCATAGATTCATTCCATGTGTTTTTTTTAAATACAAATTAGGGTGTTATTAGACTTTTTTCATTGTGCTAGAAATAATTTTCCCTCTTGGTTAGAGTATAGAATTAAATGCAAGCTTGTTAATCAAGATTAGAAGAATTGTTAGAATATTGTTGATGTCATTCCTCTCCAAATGATTCATGAAATTAGGGTGAGATGTTTTAATCCATAATGGAAGGATTATAAATTTTGTTGTAATACACCCTTTTGTTATTAGGTGCCTCAAAAAAACTTAATGTAACTTTCACCTCATGTGTCTATAGATAATCAACTAAACCATAATTGGCAACTTCAATCATCTCATGGGAGCATGATTTTCAATGTGTCTTATCAATTGTTCTTGAACCTAAGTTGGCTCATTTTGTATGGTGTATTCCCTATCAAGTTCTTCCTATTGATGCTTGTTTGGCCATGTTTAGGGTTCTCAAAGCTTATTTTCCATTTTGTGGGGATTTTGAGAATCTTAAACACATTTTTTAATTTTATTCTAAAGATCAAGAAGCTTGGCATTAGATGCATAAATTTTTTAGTCCTTTTCAACTTGCAACATTTTCCTAGCATATAGTTTAACTAGAAGACTAGCCTTGTCTCTTGTTTAAGTATACCCCAATTTGATATTCTTTCAAGGTAGAAATTCTCTTTGACATTTGGAAAGATAGAAATGCAACTATTTTTATATCTTGTTCTACAAACTAGAATTTTTCTATGTCTATTAAGGCTATGATTTGTTCTCATATTCTTTTGTGGATTTAAAAGTAAGATAAAATAAATAAATGCACTTGAGGTTGCTCACCTTTTGGAGCTATTGAATCACTAGGGAAAGTCTTCCTACACTATTTCCATAGTCCCTTCCAACCCCTCTTCTCCTCAATGGTTTAAGCATAGTCATAACTAGTGCTTTATATGTGATAGAGGATTCCATTCTCATGTCTCTTAGCCTTCAACTTCTTGAGATAAAGTGGCCCATAGAGGATGGTCTCGCTCTTCTCAAAAACCCTTCGCCTCCTCTTGTGAGCATGGTATATGATGGCCTAACTCTTGTAGTTTTCTTTGTTAGGATTTTGCAATCTCCTAGTTTGTACTCAGCTAGAAGATACTCCTAAAGAGGAGGGTTCTCACACCTATTGGGAGCCTATTGATGTTGTTATCCCTAGAGTTATTTGGTGAAAACTTGTTGATCAAGATCTCACCTTTGTTGGGACTATTTTAACTACTTAGAATTGTGTGGGCTTGACCCTCGTTATGCGATTTATCATGTTTATTTTAGAATCTATCTCATTTAAAAATTGAAAGTGTCTCTTTTCACCACATGTAGCTTTTCTTTGAATTATGTACTATTATTTTTTTTAAATAATAAGAGACTAAATAAAATTTATTCACAAAAACTAAAACTTTCAGACAACAAATGACTTTAAAATACAAATTACAATTAATATGGTAATAGGCTACATAGTGTGATATTTGAGCCTTAAACAAGTCTCACACTTGCAAACCACTATTGAGTAATCGGAAACAAGTTTCAACTACTGTTTAATGGTAAAACAACTATGTGTAATGGTAAAAGCCTCCAAAATATCAGGTAAAATCCTCCAAAATCTCACTTATCACATAAAAGCCACATAAATATTGATTTGACAGGTGGATGAGAACATTCTATTTCTATTTATATTTGCAATATTTTTTCCAATTTGATGACAACTTTCTTTTTTCATTTGTATTGCTTTATGTTTTAAATCTGTATGCAAATATTTCATAATCAGATAATACTTAATTTATTTAAGAAAAAAATCAGATTTGTCTAAGTTCATTTTATTCTATTATTTAACACGTATTATAAATTGTTTAATCCAGCCACATGCAACTAGAATTTGCAGTGCATCCATCCACAACCACACACCCTCAACATATTAACACAAACATAATTCTTGAACCTCCTTTAAAGACAAGTGCAGTACATATTGCATACAGAAAAGATAATCGAATTTGACAAGGAAAAAAACCACTTAAAAAAACAACTCTTGTAGTTGGAATGTTGCCAGCTGAGTGCGGTGATGATGACAGACCAAAATACCTTAACCCATATTCTATGATTACCCAAAATTTGAACAAATCCCATTGTACTGCCGTTGGCACCTTTGAAACGCTGTTCTCCCTTTTCATCTTTCGTAGAGTTTTTCACGCGCTTTTGCCACTTTCCAACAAATCTCCGTCTTCTCTCTCGGCATCTTCCACATGTCTTGACAATAGATTGATGGAGGAACTAGAGCATATTGGACGGCTTCCATTACTTCTAACGCTACGTTCCTCTCTGGTTATCCTCTATAACTAATACAAAAGAAAAATATATTCTATCAATAGTATTTGTCCAAACAAAAACTTAAAAATCATGAAAATATATAACATTGGCTAAAAAAACCCATTAGAAGCAGCGATTAAAAAAAACATTAAACCAGCTTAACAACCAGTGTCACGCCAGATGTTGAATGGCCACATACTGCGGATCCAATAGATGGAAATAGAGCGAAAAAAATAATAGGGTGTTAACAGTTTGCAAAAGACGATCATGGAGCTCTCCGTGCTGTGCGACGCCCAAGAGGGAACTTTTTCTTCTTCACGCCACCAATTTCTGAGGGTGGTGAAATGAGAGAGCTTGTGACGCTCACTTGGGCATCCCACAGCACGGAGAGATTCTGTCCTCTTCTCGCCTTTTACAAAATGTTGCGCCCGTTTTCTTTCTGTCTGCAAGTTTTTTCACTGGACTCTTTTCTCTCCTGATCCCATCTTCTCAGTAATGAGAGGCTTGGCGGAAAAAAAAGAGTTTTTCATCGGCATGACCATCGTAACATGGTAGTTGCAGTTTTAAGGAGCAGGGTAGGACGACAAAGGAATTCAATCCGCTCACAGTTTCAGCGACAAAAACATGTGAGGACCTAGGGGAGAGGACACAGATGTTTCAATAGTTGTGAGGGTTTTTGTCATATTTTTCATTAATGATTGGACATTAAAATATTAATTCTTATATATTTTTTTGTGTGAATAACAGAAAATTTATTATTAATAATTTTAAGTTTACTATATATAAATATCATTAAATTATTAAAATTTATATAATTATTCATTAAACAATATTAAAATAATAAATATTTGTCATTCATTACATATTAAATATGAAACCAACTAAGATATCATTCATAATAACTTCAAGTTATTTTTAGAAATATAAGAAAACTAATATAAGATAATTATATTTCAATTTGTATAATTTTACAATATATTTGTCCAAACACATGGAAAAAATGGTCAAATCAGTACATGGTTGATGCTCAATAAATAAGTTGAAGTGTTCAACCTCCTGTTCCCAACTTGACATCAATAAAAAACTCTATTTTCTGTCACTCATTCCACCTCTCATTAATTCTAAGGAGTAAATACCTAGACTCTAGATTTCAACCACTCAATCTCTTGTACCTACAAAATAAATATGCATATATGAAGCTCATCATTAGAATGAAACAAAACAATTAATACAACAAAAATTTAAAATCTCCTCTATCAATCCAACCCATCACCTCTTGACCAATAAAATGCATATCGTCATCAACTAATGATATCTAAGTCAATATTATAACATACAAATATATTTCCTTTCTTTACTTTCTAATTTCTAGAAGAGACTTTTTTCTTGAGCAATGCTTGGTCTTCCATGCCCAATGATTGTGCACTAGCATTCACCTAGGTATTTCTGAAAATGATATTCTAAGCACTCGGGAAAACAGATCATCAGATATGCTTTTGTTCTCATGTTTGTGGAAACATTGGGGTGATTCAGAACATCATAAGTAGGTCAGTAAATAGGGGATCAGATGTTGAAAATAGGAGCACAACATTTGTTTGTCAAAATTGCTACCACTAATGGCATTTATTAGCCAGTTTGGAATTAAATAAAAAATTCTGGAAGAGGGAGGGATTAAGATGTTTGGATTAGGCATAACTTTCTATTGGGAAATGTAATTTCTCCCTCAAATAAGATGTAAAAATATTAATTAAACTAGAAGTTTCTAGAGGTTCCAGCTGGACTAGAGATTAGGAATTAAGTAAAATTTGGTAAAGTTCTAAAAGTTACTTTTATGTCGGCTAGGGTTAGGTAAATTCTAGAAGTTTAGGGTTAGATAAATTCTATGTCGGCCAAAGTAAAATAATAATAAAAATAATATGTCAGCCTATATTCTAGATTATTCTAAATGTATCTAAAGTCCTCTATATAAGAGGTAGATGTAAACCATTTTTTATGCAAGCAATAAAATACAAATATTTGGAGCAGCAAGTCGTGTTTTATTTGTGTGTGTTTATTCATGAATTGTTGATTTCATGTTTGTTTATTAGTGTTGATCTGTATCCATCCACCACTATCAGATTGGTATTAGAGCCTATGGTTGAAGACCCTGGATAGCTGATGGTTGTGAGAGAATTTGCTGTTAAATAATTTGTGAAGATCCATTGTTGGAGCAAGTGTTGCTGAAAGAAGTTGCTGTTAGGTTGTGTTTGTAGATTGTGAGCACCAAATTAAAGAAAGCCATCAAAGTGAAGAATACAATGTTGGGCATGTGCAGGATCATGGTATGCCAAACAGGCCCTTAAGTGGCAAAAAAATCAAAAAAATCAGTGTTAGGCAACTTGACATAAATATTTGAATAAGTTATCTATATTATTTCAAAAATATGTAAGAATAGAATTTGTATAAAATTGAATGTAGTTTCTAAAATACTAGGTTTATTTGAAAATAAATAAAATCTATTTGGTGAAAATTTGAAATTTCAATGCAGTAGTACTTAAATTTTAGGGAAAAAATAAGAAGTAGGTGTCTGTCTGACCACCCTAACCATAATAAAATGATAATATTTTTTTGTAAGATTTTATATGTAAGTAGAGGACTCATTTCCATATGTGATGCATATTTTTTTGTAATTTTTTTCCAAGTAAATAATTAATTATGAATTTTTTATTACAACTTTTAGAAAATATAAAAACTCGTCTGTCTGACCACCTTAACTTGGTCAAAAATTCATGAAATTTAATTTTTATTTTTTTAATCATATAGTATGTAAAGCATAGAATGTGACGCATGTTTTGGATTCAAAAAATATGGTACCGTTTGAAAGTTATAGATGTTTTTCAATCAGCCTATCGATCAGGACTTTAGTCGTAATTATAATAGAAAATAAATAATAATTATTTATTAAATTCAAATTAAATCATAATTTATATTTTTGGAAATCTGATAATCTCCTCTAAAAACCCTTTTCGTTTCATTAATTTTGGGTGAAAAAAAGGTCATCAGCCACATACCCTACAAATATTGCCACTTTTTGGCATACCATGATCCTGCACATACCCTGCTGGTAAAGATTGGTATGAGCATTGGCTTGAGAATTTATGAAAAGTTTTTTTTTTTTTACAGAAAGGATTGTCATAGTAAATCTATGTTGCCCTAGTTAGGGTTTGGTACATTTTTGTTGAAATTTTCAGATTACATAAGTTATGTTTACAGAAAAAGAATTGTGAGATAACATTTGTCAAAAATTTGTTGAAAGTGATGATTTTTGAAGTTTGAAGAAATATTGCAACAAGGGCTTCAAAAGGTTACAGCAAATTGAAGGAAATTGTGGAAGAGTGAAGGCAGACAAAGATTGCAAAAGTAAGGTAAGATTATTTGTTTGATTCAATGGGAAAAGATGATAGAGTAAAGAAAGAGAAAACAAAAGATTTAGAAGAAGAATTAATAAATGTGAAGAAAGAAAATACAAGTTTAAAATGTGAAAAGGATTTTTTAGAAAAGGAATTGGCAAAATTAAGGAAAGAGATGGGGGCAGAAAAATGTAATATTTATACAGAGGCAATTGAAGAGCTAGAGGATAAGTTAAATTTTGTGGAACAAATAAATAATTTGCAGGTGAAGGAATTGTGCAAATTTAGAGAGAAAAATAAAGAGCTTGAAGAAAAACTAGAATTGTTTGATGAGATTAATACAAGGAATGAGGAATTGGAAAAAAGAGTGAAATTGGTTGATGATTTAGAAGAGAAGTTAAAGAAATTAGAAGAAGCAAATAGTTTGCAGATGAAGGAAATTACAAAATTGAATGAATGTTTGAAGTCAAAATCCGTATGTGATGTTTCATGTAGTACAGAGGATTTGAATTTGTCAATTGAGAAATGTGTTTTTGCTGAAGAAATTTGTGATAAAAATTGTCAAAAAAATAATGTTGTTAGATGTAAAGGAAATGAAAAAAATGTTGGTTTAAAGATCATGGAAAGAATGGGATACAAAGGTAAAGGTTTAGGAAGGCATGATCAAGGAATGAGAGAGCCAATTAAGCCAGTAATGAGGCCAAAACATGAAGGACTTGGATATGTGACAGGTAAAGAAAATAATACAGGTGTAACCAAATTTGTTAAAGAAATGGAATGTGTCCAATGTTGTCATTGTAACAGGAAAGGACACACAAAAGATAGATGTTGGGACTTACATCCTTGCAATATTTGTGGTTTGAAGAATCATTCTAAAAAGACATGTTGGAACAGGCAGTGCAAGAAGGATTCTATGGAAGATTGTATGAAAATGGATTGTGGATGGGTTTACGGATCGAGTTGGCAGAAAATTACAGGTATGATCAAGAACTTGTTTAAGTATAAAAGTTCGCATGTGAATGTTGATGGCAATCAAGCAAGGTTTTCAAAAGGTATAATTGATAATAAGTTTGAAGATGATAGCAATCATGGAAAGGCAAACATCAAAGAAGGTGGAAAGTTACAGATAGTGAGCTTGCAGAGAAGAAGACTTCCAGTTTGAAGTTCTGAGAATTTGAAGTTTGAATTACTGCCGTAGTAGTGGGATGAGAGTTGAAAAGAGTTGAGGAAAGAGATCTGCAGATTATAGAGATGGTTTGAAGTTTGAAGATTTGGACAAAGACAAAGGCATCATCAGGCATGAAGATATCAAGCAACGAAAATGATTTACAAAGTCAGTAGTCAAGAGCAAGGAAATTTATGCAGCAACATTTGAGGTCGAAATTAGGGGGGAGTGTTGGGAAATGTAATTTCTCCCTCAAATAAGATGTAAAAATATTAATTAAATTAGAAGTTTCTAGAGGTTCCAGCTGGACTAGAGATTAGGAATTAAGTAAAATTTGGTAAAGTTCTAGAAGTTACTTTTATGTCGGCTAGGGTTAGGTAAATTCTAGAAGTTTAGGGTTAGATAAATTCTATTTCGGCCAAAGTAAAATAATAATAAAAATAATATGTCGGCCTATATTCTAGATTATTCTAAATGTATCTAAATTCCTCTATATAAGAGGTAGATGTAAACCATTTTTTATGCAAGCAATAAAATACAAATATTTGGAGTAGCAACTCGTGTTTTATTTGTGTGTGTTTATTCATGAATTGTTGATTTCATGTTTGTTTATTAGTGTTGATCTGTATCCATCCACCACTATCACTTTCAATGATCAAAAGGATCACGCACTCAATGCAGATTACCTATATTGGGAGTCTCAACGATCATAATGAATTGTCCAATCTTTTGTGCCTTCCCTTTCTTTTTAGCTATTAAAACAAGATTCACTTTATGATACGACCAAATTATGTTAGTGAAATGAATAATATCTCTATAGATCAAATTATGTTAGGAGTCTTTTAGTAAGTACACCATAACTAATGTACACTAAATGAACATAACATATATACATGATGCCTACATGTGTACATCTCCTAGGTTGCACATGCAAGTATTCATGGTGCTTATTTCTTTGTAACTGGTAGATGGATGTTTTAATGCATAGAAAGCATAACTTTATTGCTTATCTGTCATGAATCTTAATATACCAGAATAAAACAACCATGGATTTTACCATGTAAATGTTCAATAGACCCCAACGTAACAGTGGGAAAGTAGATATTAATTGAAGAAAAGTTTAAACAAAAATTGAACTAGCAATATCAACTTCTATTTTATTTCTAATATACAATGTGTTGATTTTTTTGGATGACATCATTGCCAACTAAATTTTCTTGAAGCATATCAATGCCACTTTCCAGCACATAGACCTCTTAAAAATGACAAACTACTGGTATTTTTATGGTTTCAAGACATAGTTCTCACCAAGTGAATTACCCATGAGTCCTCTTACTACCATAGACATTACTACCAAAGCTCTATAATGAAATAATTCCATTGAAATCATTAAATAACATCTTAGTGCCACTACTACATATATTGCCCTACACAAAATCGGATGTCAAAACACTCTTACTGATAAACACTAGCACTTGCACCCAGGGGGGTTCAAGGAAAGCGCCGATAGGATTGCAAAGGTGTGGAAGTTAAAAAAAATTAGCATTACATAGTCAAAGTATATTTAAATACAATGGTATATTTTATTATGTAAGTTTGGGGAGAAATACACTCTTTAATGAAATAAACTCTTTACCAAATTTCTGCCAAGTTTCAGACAAATTCTTAGATTACAAAGTTCGTCCTAAGTTAATGCTATCTATTCATACTCAATCAACACATTGTTGGGTGCCTTGTTAAGCAAATCAGTCTCTAAGGGAGTCGTAGAAGTCTGTTGATTTCTGATTTGTTCAAAAAGAAAATCAAAGAGAGCAAACAATAAAGATCAGGCAAGACAGTATTAATAATTGCAATGTCTTGATGCAATAGTTGTCGAAGACAGGGGAAGGTTTTAACTTTTAAGGGGAAAGTAGGCAGCAAAAATAGAGTATGAGAAAAAGTGATCTCAAAAAAGATAAGAGACAATCATTTGTGAAAGACAGTCCTCAGCATTATGGCAATCTTAACATCAAAGGTTGAAAGCAAGATCATAAACCTATATGACAATCTCATGTGATAGTCAGATAGAACATGGCAGTCTACAAAGGTTTTTCATGAAAATGAATCTTATGTTCAGCCAAACATTACTATATTTGATATGAGCACAATTCTAAAGCTTTTTGTCCATATTTGAAAAGCAATTCCAAAAAAAGTTTGTACATATTTATTTTGGTTTTATGGTTGGTGATATTTATTTTTTGATTTCAACAGTCATGTACATGAGAGGTGAATTTCACATTACAATTAAAATAATAAAAACTATGTAAGCATCCAAAATCAATCGTCCAAAGTGTGCCTCCTATTGTAATTTTAATAGTACTCAAATTAAGTGTATGATTGATCATTATTTGTAGTTATATGCTAGCACAAGCTCATCTCTTCCATGCTTGTGTAGTATCTTCATATAGAATTTTAAACTTAATTCAGGTAGCAGATTAGAAAGCTACTTAAGCTTAAAATATGGCTAAAATGAAAATTCATGAACAGTTTGCAGCTCTATCAATTTCTTCATTTAAACAATTCTCCATTTACAAACCTTATAAAATATAACCTTAGGCTTTTTAAAATCTAAGGAATTCTTGATTAGAAAATTCTAAGGGTATGTGCAGGATCATGATGGGTATGTGGTTGACGACTATTTTTTTACCCAAAATTGATGAAATGAAAAGGGTTTTTAAAGGAGATTCTTAGCTCTCCACTGATATAAATTATGCTTTACTTTAAATTTAATAAGTAATTATTATTCATTTTCTATTCAAATTACGACTGAAGTCCTGATTGATAGGCTGATTGAAAAACATCTATAGCTTTCAAACGGTATCACATTTTTTTAATCCAAAACATGTGTCACATTCTATGCTTCATATACTATGGGATTAAAAAAAGAAAAATTGAGTTTCATAAATTTTTGACTAGGTTAAGGTGGTCAGACATACGAGTTTATATATTTTTTAAAATTTGTAATTAAAAAATCATAATTAATTATTTACCTGGAGAAAAATTACAAAAAAATATGCATCACATCGGGGCATGAGTCCTCTACTTATATATAAAATATTATAAAAAATAATATCATTTTATTGTGGTTAGGGTGGTCAGACAATCACCTACTTCTTATTTTTCCCTAAAATTTAAGTACCACTGCATTGAAATTTTAAATTTTTACCAAATAGATTTTTTTTTTAAAAACCTAGTAGGTTAGAAACTACATTCAATTTTCTACAAATTCTATTCTTACATATTTTTGAAATAATATAGATAATTTATTCAAATTTTTACGTCAAGTTGCCTAACTCTGATTTTTCTGAATTTTTTGCCACTTAAGAGTGTTTTTTCCATGATGATCCTGCACATACCCCTAACGTAAATTTTTTGAGTTAATGTCAGAGGTCTAAGTAAAATGTACTGCAAGTAAATTCCTTGGTATAGCTTGATGAAAACGAGAGACAAAATTTGCAAACACTATATTTATGAAATATGAGGATGGAGCTTGTGTATTATATTGTAGCTAGTGCATTGCAGCTTTAGGAGTCTACAACAACTGACATAGACTTGTCTGATTGAATCAATTTAGCCACTCCAAAATTGCTATGGGAGCCTCCTTATTAGGTAGCTACCTAAAATAGGGCGTTATAAGATCAACTGAGCCCTTGTTTTTAGAATATAGACCATTTAATTCTTTGTTTGATCCTTCAAAACTCAGTCAACAATTTAATTTTTTCTCACAAATAGAATGAGTTATCAAATAATTTAAAAAAGAACTAAAAGAAGACTCTTACAATGTGGTTCCAGAATTGAACACATAATACATAGATTTAAAACTTTTCCCAATTGAAATGGACTAAAATAGAAAAACATGCAACATATTTAAAGAAAAATTTGAAGATATTGGATATCTTTGTGTTTCCCATATTGTTTCAAAGTTCCATATTTTGAGGGGTTGATCTTGATTTACAGTCTTTGAGTTGATGAGCAATGCAAAAGGATGGAAGCTCCACCCAACACATGGGAATGGAAATTCTTATTCACAATATGATTTTTCTGCATTTGCGACCACATTATTGGATAGTAAATTCTTCACTACTATACTTAAAAGGAGCAGAATAGAGCAAACAGAGGTGTGATAGCAGGAGTAAGAGGAAATAGAAAAGGTTAACATTGTAATACTTCATGTATTAAATTTTTTGTTTGATTACAAATATTGTTGGGTATGCTAAGTAAATAATAGTTGGAAATTTACATATATTTTACTACAAATATTTAGATTCGCAGCCAGAGATTATTAACAGATTTTTTTAGAATCTGGAATGGAAAATAAAAAAATCAGAGATAGTTTATCGTGTTTACTCATTTTAGAAATTTCCACAAACATGGGAGAGTTATGAAAAATTGGAGAAATTGGCTTGGCAGATGAAGGCAGCAGGGTATTTCCAGGGTATTTCCATCATTTTAAACAGGGACAATGTTCTTGTGGAGAATATTGGTGATGCTAAATGAAACAATCTGGAAAATAGGGTTGCACTATAATAATGTGCATTGTATCAAATATCCAGTAATAACAAAGGGACATACATCAAAGCATAACAACAAGTGCCTTTGCTAAATTCGCAATAACATAAAACACCATGCAATTCCATATTGAAAGCCACCTAAAACTGTACAAGAGATAAATTCAAAATTCAATTCTTAAGCATTTAAAACAAGATTCTTTCTTCCTTTTATTTACATCAATAGTATATTTACATTTGTAACACTTTCAATCTCAAAATGCTTAAGTTTAGATTTTTATATACATTAGAGGGTATTTAGAATTTTGGATTTCACACAGATCCCTAAAGGATATTTACAAATTTGGATTTTACACAGATTTTTCTTTACTAATATGAGGATCATTTCTTCCACACCCAAATGGAAAATCACGTACAGTAGAGGGCCTTGTGTTTCTGGGTTCCTGTGCACATTCCTCGTTAATAAGTTTTTTCTTTGCGTTTCTTGACTGAGTAGTTGACCCTGTAACAGGTGATTCTAGTTAGTTTGGTAGGTTTATTGCAATAAAGAGTTGTTAGATGAGCAAAATTTGTACTTGTAAAGATGCTATGAAATATGTAATTAAAGCAATTGTAAAAAGAAATGAAGAGACTATTTGGATGAAGAGGTGGAATCGGGATTTGTGCGTTTGTTCTGCATCTCAGTGGCCACTAGTACAACAAGAAAAGGTTGAAATTGATTAGTTTGAGTGGTTGTCCTGTAGCAAAGGAGGGAATATATGGAATTCTTTAAGTTTGTAAGAAAAGTAGTAAATGTACTTACCTGAATATGTTATTGGGAAAGGAGTTGAAGGCGAGCCTCTTCTTTCTTTCTAATAATGTTGTATGGATTCTTCTTCATTTTGGCATAGTGCTCGAAAGAAAATGTTGGTTCTATGCGAATGCCTATTATGGATTTGACTCTAGATATTGTTGTGAATGTGAGGCCTTGTCTTTCTATTTTTCCAATATCGATTGTGGCCTTATTTAGTGTGAGGCCTTGAGATTTGTGTATAGTGATTTCCCATGCCATAGTTAGTGGTATTTGTCTACGGGTGCCTCGTGATACTGGTTGTATTGGTATATTTTTTGGGTTTTTTTCATCCGATGGTGGACCACTATAGTTATCAAATGTGACTGTAACATATGCTAGTAATTCAGGTGGTTTAGATCCGAGGGGATATACAATGTCTTTGATCTCTCCAAGGGATCCATTTACAAGTCCACCTTGGATCCATAGGTTTTTTGTAAGCATGACACATTGATATTTTCTTAGTAGTACTTCTTGCGGGAGTTGTTCATAATTGGTAGTAGTAGATAATGTACGAGCTGCGTATTTATAGCAACACAAAGTGCAATAAGTAGATTTAGCAGTTGCAATTTTTTCTTGTTGTGTGAAGTTACCAAGTCTTTTGTAGCAAACAAGTGTATTGAGTTGTCAAACTCTTCTTTTTCAGTTGTTGTAAGGTGCTTGTTAGTGTGTGTCATTAATAATTTACAATCATGTTCTGTGGGGTCTACATTCCGCATGTTTTGCAATGTATTATGAAACTAAGTTTGGATTGGATTGTCACCTTGTTGTCTAAATATTATTTGTAATGTAACAATTGTATTGAATTTGTGCCACAAGGTTTTTGCAATTGTGTGGGATGCATAGATAGGTTTATCTAGAACAGGTGGAAGTTGTGCTAGGTCTCCTATAAGGATTATAGAGATGCAACCAAAACAAAGATGTTGTTTTGGGTTTGCTTCGTGTAACCTACTATCTATTTTTAATAGTAGCTTTGGGCCAATGAAGCTCATTTCATCGATTAGAATGTATTGTATATTTTTCATCTCTTCTTGAAATGTTGTCAAATTTTGTCCTTGTAGTGGTTGCATTTCTTGAATGGGTATTTTGAGGGTTGCATGTATAGTTGATGCTTGTATATTGAAAGTTGCAATTCCTGTTGGTGCAAGAACAAGGAGTGGGTTGACTGCAGTTGGTATGTTGGGTTGTAGTGCATTTCTTATGCAACTAATTAGGTAGAACTTTCCAGTGCCTGTAGTTCCTAGTATTAGCATATGTAGTGGTTGTTTAGGGTGATTCTGAATCGAGTGATTTGTAATTATAGTGAGTGCTTGTTGTTGTCAATGATAGTGTATAGTTTTGGTTGTTGAAAGTGGTGGTTGGCTGAAGATCTTGTTGGGATAGTTTGTTTGTGTTTACAAATTGAATTACAGTTTGGTGTAAATGTGGAGGAACCGTGTGAGCATATGATATGTTTTTGTTGTCATAATCATGACGGCCAAGCATTTCAAGCTCATTCAAATTGTGACTATTAGCAAGGCCTAGTTGAGATAATAGCTCCCATTCATTCAGTGGTAGACCATCTTGTATATGCATATCGTCATTAGAGTAGTCTTCCTCTTCATGGGAAGCTTCCATTTGATCTATGCAGTTGAAATGCCATGGAGTGTATTGTTGTGTATGCATATGTTTCTAGTTTTGAACAATTGCTTCTTTTTCGAGGCCTATATCTTTGTCTATTTGTCAAAAATGTTTGTATAGAAGTAACTCACTCCAACAAAATGATTCAAAAGACTCACAGTCTTCTTTTGGAATGGTGTGAAAATGAGGGAAAACTTGTACAATTTCTTTTTCTTTTCTAATTTTGTATTTTCATCCTTTGCGACTACCAATGTATGTGTAGGATCTTGTTGATTCAGTTAGTGAAACTAGTTCAAGGTGGTCTAGTCGGTTCATGTAGGCTTGTATGTAATTAGATTGTATCTCATTACCATTGGTTGTTTTCTTCAGTCGATGGAGTACGTTTTTGCCTACATTCAATGATATAAAATTTTGATTACAAATGACAAGAGGGAGTTTTTGAAGCATATGACAAGTTTCTTGTGCTCCTATATCTCATTCTACAACAATTTCAGCTAGAAACTTTTGATATGCTTTAAATATGTTTTCTTCCAATCTTTCATTTGCACATATTCTTGCCAACATATCAATGCAACTCTCTGACTTTCTTTCAGCTTTAGATGCATATTTGGCAATGTATTTGAGAACAAGTAGACACGAGATGATAGGTTGGAAATCTATGTTAGCTCTCCATATTGATAGCATTTGGGCATTGTGAATGTTTAGTCTGTCATCATTCCTTATTGGCTCATAGGATTTGTTTTCGGATTCATCACAGAGTAAAGTGGATTTTATGCATTCTTTCCAAGGAGCTTTGTATCTACATTGTAGTTCTTTCCCTTTTTTGCATAGACAAGTCCTCTCAGTACATTTAGTGTGTCTTTGAACACGATTGACTAGTTCTTCATAATCATTGTGTAGGTCAGTAGATAATATTTTAGACATGTCTAGTAGACATGGATCATCCATTGGGTTTCTATGTATGATATTGTTTATTTCAGATTTACTGCAAGGGTTGGTAGTAGTGACATAGTTGTCAAAGAATTGTTTTTCTCTATCAACTTCTATTTGATTATCCCAATTTAGGGTATCCATGTTTGGTGCATTTTCAAGCCATAGAAATCCATGTATGTGTGTAGTGCCTCTACGTTTCCATTCATATCTATACCAATAATTTTCGGCATGGAGTTTTTCAATGACCTCTTCTCGAAATATTGTGAAACGTTGATGTAGATATAGGGATGTGGTATGTGGGTTTTGAATAATTTTATTTGTACATTTTTTGTTGGAAGTAATCGCATTTGGTGTGCTCAATGAAAACAATGTGTGTAAATCAAGCCACTTTGTGTCTGTTGCACTTAGTGTGAAGAACAATGTTGGGGACCCTATTTGGTTTATCATGTTTTTTAGATCATAACTTGACACTTGTTCCAGTATGACCATGTGCCTCGTATGGTTGAACCAAAATGCATGAGCTCTTTAGCTAATTGGTTGACAGGCAGGTTATGTAAGTGGTGATGAAGTTCTTTGATAGTGGTTGGTACATAGTCATCTACTTTTCTTTTGATGAATATGGATGCAAGTGCTTGGCTACGATGATGCATCATAAGATTGAGAATGAAGTATCTAAATCGTGGATGTTTTCCAAATCTGTTGTCATGGTATTGCATAAGATGCAAGGCATATTCATGAAGTTGCACCTCCATAGCTCGAGGTTGCATGGGTAGTGTTGTTCCATTTGGAAAGAGAGTGGGAAATTCCATATCAAATAGGCCCTCAGTAGTGTATTCATTGATGGGGTTTGAGCTTATATGAGGCCAATTAATCATGGGGTGGTTGTCATTTTCTATATGTATAGATTCCTTGGGTATGTGCAGGATCATGATGGGCCAAAAAGTGGCAAAATGATGGGTATGTGGCTGACAACTTTTTTTTAACCAAAACTTGATGAAACGAAAAGGGTTTTTAAAGGAAATTCTCAGCTTTTCACCAATATAAATTATGCTTTAATTTGAATTTAATAAGTAATTATTATTCATTTTCTATTCAAATTACGACTAAAGTCCTGATTAATAGACTAATTGAAAAATATCTATAGCTTTCAAACGGTATCACATTTTTTGAATCCAAGACATGCATCACATTCTATGCTTTGCATACTATAGTATTAAAAAAAGAAAAATTGAATTTCATGAATTTTTTACCAAGTTAAGGTGGTCAGACATACAAGTTTTTTATATTTTTTAAAAGTTGCAATAAAAAAAAATCATAATTAATTATGTACTAGGAAAAAAATAACAAAAAAATATGCATCACATCGGGACATGAGTCCTCTACTTATATCTAAAATCTTATAAAAAAAATTATCATTTTATTGTGGTTAGGGTGGTCAGACAGACACCTACTTCTTATTTTTTCCCTAAAAATTAAGCACTACTACATTGAAATTTCAAATTTTCACCAAATAGATTTTTTTTTTTTTTAAACAAACCTAGTAGTTTAGAAACTACATTTAATTTGCTGCAGATTCTATTCTTACATATTTTTGAAATAATATAGATAACTTATTCAAATTTTTGCATCAAGTTGTCTAACTCTAAATTTTCTGATTTTTTTGCCACTTAAGGGCTTGTTTTTCCATGATGATCTTGCTAATACCCCCTTTATGATTTGTAACTCAAGACATTTATTTGGTAGGCTAAAAATGAATGATGTTGAATATTCTATTTCATTTTCTTCATCATTGGGATTATTTTCAGATTCCACATGTGTTCTTGTTGGTTCTTCATTTTCTCATTCCATGGTATGCAACATGTCTACAATATTTGTAGTTGAATCAGGGAGAATTGCCAATGCATCAGTATTGATTTCAACATCCTTGTAGTAGGGATCATATTTTATTTTTTATGTAAGTGTATTATGAACATGACTCCTACTAACATAGCAATCATAATGCTTTCCATGTGTACTAATTCTTCAGACTATCAACACATCCAAGTCTTTGAGTCTATGTGGCAAAGAGTTTGCAATTGTTTTAATATCTTGAGTGAAGCTAATTGTGTGACCACTATATTTGTATTGGCCACCATGAGCATGAGTAACTTGCAAAATTGGATTTACATGTGCAATGAGCATCTCTTCTACTTGGGTGATAATTTTAAGCACATTTGGTTGTTCACATGGGTCCATATTGTTATGGATGGAGAATTGATGTATGCCTTTCTCAACAATGCATCTTCTACAAATAGGATTGTTGTTTGTTGAAAAAAAATGTATACCAGGGTATCATTCCTTACATATAGTACATGTTTGTATGCTTGACAGTGCATCTATTCTATTTAAAAAAAAAATTGATGTCTCTACAAATTTGGCAGACCAATCAATAGCCAAATTGGTTCTAGAACCTATATTTTGTGGCATTTGTGTATGCAGATGTGTTTCAGTTTGTTGATGGGGTAAACTTATAGAAGCTTCTATGTGGTGACTTATGAGTGGTTGTAATGGTTCTTGTAAGTTGTGTGTTCATTGGATACTATGGCAAACACTTATTTCTTCTTTGTGCCTAGCATACTACAAGCGACTTCTCTTACGAGCTTGTAATTTTTGCGAATTCCTTTGGACTGCTTGTCCATCAAAATCTTGCAAATTTGAGTTGATCATTTGGAGTAGTTGTCCTTCAGAATCTTGTAGATTTGAGTTGATCATCTGTAGCGGAAAAGAATACAGTAAATATAATTTTGTTAACTATGTACATTGGAAAACCAAAGAAGGTTTAATAGAGATGTTTTTTTTCAATTTTATATTAACTGTGTACATTGGAAAACTAAAGAAGGTTTAATAGGGATGTTTTTTTCCAAAATGAATTACTCGATCATTCATTTACTCTTACCTAGAAACCTTAACAAAACTTAAATGATATATGTTGATTAAAACATTGTAAATAATAAACCAGCCACTAAGGGATCCATGACAAATCAAATGCATCATCGAAATTCTAAATCTTTTAAATGAATCTCAGACATATTATTGAAGTAATATTAAATAACTATTTGGTTGGAAAATTACAAACTTCAATTGATTGCTAGTCTATCGCATTTCCACTTTTTTAGCACTCAAATTTTTTACATAATTATTGTCCTATGAAATCATCCCTATAGATAGACTTGTCCTCCCAACTGGCAAACAGATACAAATACTAGTAAATAATGCCCAACAATGGGTGTCCTCATCATGTTTTAGCCTTTTAGGGATATGAGTATTATATCTCTTTATACAAAAGTAGCTAACACACTTTTTTTGAATTTGCAAGAATGGTAAATGGATTTACATATGTTTTGTATGGACAGTAAAGGTGAAACATAAGTTTTGAAGGGGTCTTCAAACCCTGTACAGTGCCAAAGATTATAGTTGCTTCATTGTACAATGCAAAAGATTATATACAGTGGGGAGGCTGATTGCAGGAAAAAGAAAACATTCTAAAGACTGTGCAACCTACTTGCAGGCAAAGGAAAACATTTTGACTGATTATTTTGGGTTCCCAGTGCAAACCTCAGCTATTTGACTCAACAAAAAATTGCTCTCACTTGTGAAATCAACTTTATCAACTTCTGAGATAGTTGATTTCAGCCATGCTTCATTATTGTATGTTTCATTTCTGCTTGATAGGGTGAAGATGTATTATTTGCACAGATATTTTTTATGACCTATTCACTAGTTGTCTCTGCTTCCTGATTGAATTGAAGTAGATACAATTCTTTTGCAGGCATTCCGATGAGTTTAGTTGCGGCTTATTCAAAGGAATTTTCCCATAGAGCACCTGTGTGACCTTCAAGCTTGATCTGAAGAACATATCTATAATTGCAATCTTCATAGGAAGCTTGACACTTTGAACAGTACCATTTTCCTTCATTATTTTGTACAAGTCTTTTCTTGCATTGTTTTCCCTCAAACTCAGTAGGGCAAGCTGGGTAACAAAATGAATTTGATTTGATGAAAACAATGGTTGCTTTGAGAATGCATTGCAAGGGTTGTGTTAGATCTAAAGAATGTCCTTGGATGCTAGCAATGTTCTTCTGTGTAAGAACAAGAGGTGCATCTAGAAGTGTTGTTGTTGGCATGGTAATTTCATTTCCATTCTTTGTAATCCAACAATGTAACTCTTTTGTTTCTTTGATATTATTGTTAATAAATAATTGAGAGGTGGCTAGAGTGCTAATGACCTTACCATTATACTCAGTTACACGGGCATCTTTTATTGTAAGAACAGTTGACTTTTGTAGGTGGTACATTTCTTGAAGTTCAAAACCTTCCTTTTGAGTTGTTCAACCCCACAAAGTGACATTGATATTGGATGCAGAGGAGTCTACTAATTTCAGGCTCCTCCTTAAGACCTCTGTCCCATCTCTTCTTCGTATTGTTGAGGTAGAGTCAACACATATAACAATTCCAATAACATCAGTAGAGGAACTATTAGCTTTACTAATAATCTCAGTAATGGGTGTAAAAGAGAATTGATGTGCTAGAATGAGGAGATCATCATCACAAAGAATGACTTTTGAATCATCCATTAAAGTGATTTCTATTTCAATATTCAATTTATTGTAGAACTTATTTGCTACTTTGACGGTTCCACTAGACAATGTATATACAGAACCAACTTGGACATGCATGTAATGAAGGTCAAAAATTTCATTGAAGCACGTAACACATACTTCAGTATGCTCACTATCAATGATGTCAAAACTGAATACCTAGCCATGTCCCTTCTTTGTGTTAAATTGGTGGATTTCTTTTTTCATAATTACATGGCCTTTTATTGTCCATCTTGTTTGAAAAGGATTTAATATTTTCACAAGAATGATAGTTGCAATATCATTTTTTTTGCATAGGAATGCATGAATTCCAAACATCAATCACTTAGGAGGTGACTCTGTAGATGTTCCAATTCTATCTGAGTTTGTAGATGGGTCAGATGAGACCTCCACATTTCTTTGTATAGATTGAGGTGACACTGTAGATGTGCCAATTCCATCTGAGTTTGTAGATGGGTCAGATGAAACCTCCACATTTCTTTGTATAGATTGGTCTTCTTCTTTGTAGAGAAAGGTGGGATCACCTATGATTTCATGTTTTGTGCATGCAATCTCTAGTTCAAAGATTACAATCCACCTATTGATTTGAAGGAAAATGCATTATTAGGTAGGCATAATGAAACCCACAAATGCAAACATGTAATAATTGAATATAGCCATTGCAATTGAAGTCTAACCTTGCATGACAAATAGAAGGGCAGCTAAATCATGTGAGTTGTAGTATAGAGCCCTTTTGTATTGTATTTGAAGTTGCTAAGTGGTTATACTTTTTTGGCAAGGTGGATTTTTGGAGGTGTAGCCCATCAGAGAGTGCTAATTTGTAGCTAGGTGTTGATTGGACACCTAGTCCAAATGTTGAAATGTTGAAGACCTGGAGATGTGGATTTACATCCAGTGTGTCATTGTTCAATAGGGTGATTGAATTGGGTGTCAAAGATAACGACATATCTGAATGGATTTAGAATATCCCTATAAAAGTGCATAGGTTGATAAGGTCTCTTCTGGTTTTAAAGTAAAAAAATGCTATTTGAATGTCCTTTGTTTTTTATATTAAAATGTGAAAGAAAACGTAACATGAGGTGGGGTATTTTTATTTAATAGATACAATATTGCTTCCAATACAAGGTATCTATAACTATGACTGGTGGTCTATTTTTATTTAATGAATACAATATTGCTTTTAATACAAGGTATCCATTACTATGACTAGTGTCATAGCTAGTAGAAGAAAGATGAAGTGTAGTAGCAAATCAGTTATGAATATTAAGAAACATACCTGTATGTAACAATAGTAAGTATTTATGTCTGAAACAAATACAATCCTGTGAAAGAAAAGTATAAAATATAGTGTTAAAAAATATTCTAGAAGACCAAAACAATAGATTGCAAAACATCCATCTACAAAAACCTTTTTCATCTGGTATGGAATTCACTCTAGGCTATCTATTGAAAAACATGAGAAAATTAAGAAACATAAAAAATTATTGTATACAGAATGATTTGTTTACTATGAGCATCAATAAAAACAAATGGGTAAACTTTGAAAAAAAAAATCAGAACAAAGGGATTCAATTAGACAATGTTGTTGGAGCTACCCTAGTGTGCAAAAAAATTGTGTGTGTCACATGACAGAAAGGGGGAAGAACAAAACACTAGGAACATTCATCAAGAAATGAAAA
>VDFB02349156.1:158885-185895 GCA_007258455.2 Sequoia sempervirens
AAATGGATCCTGAAGTTGGGGGCACATAATCAACCATAGGTGAAGTTCAATACACATCTCTAGTTGAAGACACACCAACAACATGTGGTTTTCCAAGTACATCATAAATCACATCTTCAATTGAAGACACACCATCAACAACATTGGGTTTTGAAAGAACATAAGAAAACACATATCTATTTGAAGGAGCTCCAAATATGACATCTCAAATTGGAGGTACAACATCGTTTGCATGTCAATCTCAAGGTATGTCATCAATTGCACCTCCGATTGAAGGTACACAATCTACCCCCGATGTTGACATTCTTAATGTTCACACAAATTTACATGCGATAAATCCTCCTAGAGTTTTACGTATAAAACCTAGATTTTTTATTGATATTGATTCCAATGTTTTGAAATGGATTCCTCATAAGATTCCAAAACGTACATGTCAAAGATATGCATAGAGGATAGCGAGTTTATTTTTTGAGAAGCTAAGTGAGGGTGGAAGATGTCAACTATTTGTTGAAATGATGAGGCAACTCAAATTTAGGCTCACCATGAAGGCTCTTGGGCTAAGAGTTTCGAATGACTCAAGTGAAAATTCCATTGTAAAGAACTTGATGAGTGCATATGAGAGTGTGGGTTCTACCTCATGCATGAAGTATGGTTGTGCCACACGATGTGTGATGACAACAACATTGTTAAGTAGTCAAACAAGGAACTAGGTGAACCTTACAAAGACAAGTAAGTCTTTCAAAATAAGTAGATAATCTCTAATGAGAGCCAAAGGAAGGTGTGAAAGAGTGGAGGATTCAAATAGAAATGAGTTATGAGCATTCTTGGGTAGAGTGCCACAAAAAGATAAAAGAATTGTTCAAGCCTTGAGATCTATAATAGTAGATTATTGGAAGGATAACACAAGGACCTCTCCCAATCAAAGAGATGTTGTAAGAATGAGAATTGGTATTCAAATAAATGAGCCACATCCAAAGAATTATTTGGATACCACTCAAATCCAATTTTGTGTTTATTTTGTATGGAAGTTTCCTGAAATTAAAATATGTCAAAGGTATTTTGAAATGCTAAATCATTTTTATGTCTAAATAAATCACACATGAACTACTTGTTGTTGTAGAGTACATATTGACTTTTCTAACCATTATGATGCTTATCGACATATATGTGTAGATATGCATACTAACAATATTTTACAGGAATGTAACATAAGGCCTCCAGCTAAATCCTCAATGGAATTCTTATCTTCAATTTTATGTGAAAGAGTGGATGGTGATTTTTTTTTACAAGAAGTCATGTTTGTATGGCACATGTGATCGTTATGGAGGCATGCAAAATTTTCCAATTTTCCAACACAGGGCTAGTGCACACACAATTGGAAACAAAATTGTGGAATTTGGAAAATACAGGACAATGCCCTATAGTCTAAAAGATGGGAATTAAGAAGCAAAGAAATGTGAATTGGTCAGTGATAAGATTCCAGTGTATTAGTTTACGGGAATTTTCCATGAGTAGGTCGTCTATTAACTTATGCAAGACATACCCATAGAGCTCGATGGTTGGATTCATAGTTCAAGTTATGCAAGAACATGTTTCCACTTCATAGCATCATTTTAGTTGTTGACTTTGTGGATAACAACACACTATAGCCACATAACAAGGTGAAATAATAGTACTACAACTCCACACAAGTTTCTATATTTGTGCATATAGCATTGATTCATGCAAATGATAGTACAAAGGATAATAAGAAAGTATTGAGGGAGTATCACTTTTACATCAGTGATGATCACACACATTCTACAGAGTTTGTGCAAGGTTTCTTTCAGATGTTCAATGTTGATTTGGCTAGTAGGGGCATATCATATAGTTAGAATATCATATGGTCAGATAATTGTACATCACAATTTAAGAACTCTAGAATGTTTTACTGGTTGAGCAGGATGCATAGGATTAGTGGTGTTCCCCATATGTGGAATTTCTCAGAGGCGGAACATGGAAAGGGGGAGCATGATGGAGTAGGTGCATGTATCAAAAGAGCCTTAGCATGGGAAGAGTCCAAGTACAAGGAAAATATAAAGTTGACAGATGCAAGATCAATTGTTGAGTGGTGCAATCATGTAATGGGTCCATGTAGTGAAGGTAATTATTTAGTTCGTATATTTTTTCATTTAGTAGATGATACTAACATTACAAAATATGAGGATTGGTGTACACTAACAAGATCGAGCATGAGCTACACTCTTTTAGAAACTCCAATGCTACACATGGACTATCCACACGCGAAAGATGGTATGCTTTTGTTCTACATGTACACTTCAAGCATGGAATAATTGTGATTCAATAGAGTGGGTTGACGAATGGTCTATAAGAATTATAACCCCACTTGACACTTATTAGCTCCTGATAGCTCTATGAATCATGGATATGCAATCATCCATTGACTTTGATCATGTATTAGACCTACTAGAAGCAGGTAATATATCTTACTTTCAAGTTTTATTTTTATGTTCATTAAATACATCTAACAAGATAAACATATCAATGCAAGGAATTTTTATGCGATGGTTGTGGATGAAGGCAATGAAGAGGGTACAAATTATTAACTGTGTCATTGTATCAAGGCTAAAAAGAAATTGGAGGCTCGGTTATAGATGGACAAAACATAGAATATCCTAGAGGGTCAGTGGTTGTTACTATAACATGGATTAGAAGGTACCCAATTAAGAATGCTATAGTTTGGTTGTTTGAGGACTTCGACATGCATCGAAAGATTCTTCACTACAACCTTGTCATCGTGGCCAACATTCATTTGATCAAATATAATGGCACACCTATAAACAAGAACTTGTGGAAAGTGCGTGAGTCTGACCATGAGGCAATAATTGACACAATAAAGAGTAGAGAAAACTCGTATGGTTCCCTGGATTGATTTGTAAGTATGCACATTGAATTTATAAAGTCATGTTATTGATCACTACTTTCTTTCAAGTGTTTAAGTTTGATTGTAGAAGGGTTTATAAAATTACATTATTGTTAATTTGCAAAATGATAATTATATGTTTCTCTCTATTGGCTACCTTTAAGTTGGTATTCTCTATTGGTGTTTGATATCATATGCATTTAGGACTATCATTGATGCATTTGTGATTGTCTTTTAACCCACTTATTAATTATATGTTTGCTTTACTGAAGAGATATGCAAGACTAGTGAAGGAGAAAAAAGGGAAAAGCTTCATTAAAGATTATCAACTCAAGAAAAGAACAGCATTGGTTGCTAGTGCAAGAATTTAGTGGTATGAGAAACATTGGTTGCTGATGCATTTTTTGGTTTTGAATCTTCTCTTTCTTTTTCATTTCATAGATTTTTTGGATTCTTATATGCTACATGTTTTATGTTAATTATGTTTAAATATATTTGAAATTTATACGTAGGATCATTGAGAAATGAGAAAGTAGCAAAAGATGGGCCATATCACCATTGTAGGACCTTCAATCGATCTACTTATAGCATGCATGAAGGTGATAATAGATCTAGTCAGAAGGTGTATGTACGACATTATTTAGTTATTGGTCTTTTAATGATTTTTATGTGAGTCCATGTTTGAAATTGTTAGGCTTTAGCAAGTTTATTGTGGACCAAATTCCAGTGAGAGTACACAACCATGGAGAGGCTACTACCCATGTTTTTCCAAGGGAGTAGGGGATGTACATGTTTTGAAGCATTTTGGAATGCAAATAACTAGGCCACCTGAGGTGGATTGGAGAAAACAAACTGGGCAACAACTCCTTTCGTTTCTTCTTGTACAATATATTTCATGATCTAGGATGCAAATGGGAGGATTATTTCCCTGCATGTATTGTTACAAGTATTGAGAAATGGGAGGATTTTCAAGATTTTCTTCCATCACTATTGTAATATTTTTTATTGACTTAGTGTATTTTTTTATATACAAAACTAATGAGAAATTAATACATGCAAATGTGTATATTCCTTAATATATGCCTCAATTAAATGTGTATATTACATTTAAAGTTATTTGCAATGGTTTATGGTTTACATTTAAAGTTGTCTTGAAGGAAAATCATGTGGATTTATGACAAAATCTAAAACAATTCCTTCTATTGTACAAAGGCATATTTTCTTGATCTTCTATAAACCTTAGAACTCCTTCCATCATCATCATTTGATATTAAAACTTGATCAAACCTTCCTCGTTTAGTATGCTTCAACTCGAGGCTAAATTTTCATCAAAAGGCTATGAACTCACCTTCCCAATTAATATGTCCCCACTAAATAAGTCTGGCTTTCCAAAATTTACTCTAATCTTGGATGAGTATTATAGTCATTGTCATCATGATCTGTCTCTTTCCATAATCTTAGTCACCCTTCAAGTGATTCATTGAAAAGAAATGCATAAGACATCTTAGTACACCTTTCCACCATTGAAAACCTAGCCTAGTGGGCATTCAAGGAAGGAAAAACACACCAACAAGGGCAGAACAACATGAACATTGGGGACAACAATGTTTCAATACCCTCCAACACCTTTGACAACTCCCAAAGATTCTTCAAAAAACCAATCTCTCCAAACAATCACTTGGAATTTGGTGCTCTTGTCAACTTTGGCAACATAGTCACATGGCCAATAGCACAAATAAAGGATCCAGGGTGATCCCACAATAGTGGTTTACACTTTTTGGGACATCCTATTTTTTGCTAAAATCACATATTTTTAAAAAATATAATGATTAAAGCCTTGAAAAGTTTCATTTAAAGGATTATAATTGAATATGGTTTGATCAAACCACCTTAGATCAAACCCCCTTGGATAGAACCCCACTAGTTTTAAACCATACCTATAACATAGTCTCTTTTACACCTATCAAAATGCTAATAAAAAATCACTTTTGATTTACCCTTTGGGGGATCAAATGAATTCATTTAAAATTTAGTTTTTGTAAGTATGTAGTCCTTATTATAAGCTTCCCAAAAAGTATAATTTTAAAAATATTTAATTTTATTATTATATTTATTTTTTATTTTTTGTGAATGTAGGTTTTTCACTGAAAATCAAGCTCTCTATTTTGCACATGTAGAAAAATAGTATATCACCAAAAAAAAATCTAAAAAATATGTTTGTGCTAGATATTTATGTCCTTAATCCAACAAATAAAATAAAATTGAATTTTGATACATACAAAAAAATGTTATGTTGTATACAGTCTACCTATCATGTCTAAATTGTAATTTGTTTGACTTCAAAACTTAATTAAAAAAAAAATCCAATAAAACAGTATGAAACCAAATTAAAGTGCTAGATATCATATTTACAAATCTAAATTAAAAAAAAAAATAGAATTTTATTCTTCATAGAAAAAAAGTTTTGTATATGGTGAATATAACTCTTTAAAAATGGTGTTTACTATTAAAAAATAGTTTTTGAAGGAGATGGAAAAAGAAATGCTATCTGATTCCAATTTCTTTTTAAAATATATTTAGAATCTATTAGACAAAATGTCACAAATCACTACTTTGTGTCATATTTAAATTCATCATAGTTTAGCAGCTATAGGTGCTCAAAAGTGAAGATTTAGTTAAAAATATTTAGCTCAATGTCCAGTTTAGCCAAAAATTGTAAACCAGTATTGTGGGATCACGCATGGAACAACATGAGCACATACCTTGGGTTGTTTCAGGTAAAATTAAAATATCATGATGATTCTCAATCCTTTTTGGACTCAGACTTCCATGATACGACATTCCTAGGCACAAATCAACATTATGGTCTATTGACACAATGCAGAAATGATGCACTATTAATGATCCAAACTCAAAAAACAAAGATTAAACTTAATCCCTTTTCACTTGTGCATGTGAATATCATAAAAATAAGCCCCATTATATATATATTTTTTTTTCAATGCTTTTGTCATAAAAGAAAAGACCTTTGACTTAATACTTTATGGTTATTCTTTGATTATTTCATTTTCCTCTATGTATAATTTGATGATCCTTTGCATAATATATGGTGGTTGTCTATTTATTGTCATTAAAAGTGAAGTTGAAACAACAAACTTCAAACAACAAAACTTAAGTGATGGAAAAGTTAACTTATGGTGGTTGTCTATTTATTGCCTTTTATTGCTCTCCACAGAAATGTGTTTGTTAAAGTGAAGTTGAAACAACCAACTTAAGTGATGGAAAAGTGGTAGAGTCATTAACAGTGTGTGTTTTTGCAATTAGAGTCAAAAGGTCAATGAAAACGACTTCCAAGTGAGTATTTCTAAGACACTTCATTTGAAGCAAGGAGATTTCCAAAATTCCCAAGGATTTACATGTGTGGTAATAAATATTTTTTCAGTAAATTTTAGATTATTTGCATGAGGCAATGGTTTTCACTCCAAACTACATTCAACTGACAGAATCCCTTAAGAGTCCAAAGTGAAAAATGAATGCAATCTTTGACGGGTTGTTACTTAGACACTGTGATGCCTAGAAAATTCTTGTCTTAGCCTATTGAATCATGTTGGTCTCATCTACAATAACCTCTCTTGGTTTTCACTAACTTGAAGATATTTTCCCGTGGTGGGGACTTTTCACTTGGGGAAGAAGTTGTCAAATGCAAGTAGTGTAAAGTTTCAAAGTGGTGCAACTTTCATTATGCAGCTTGTGTGACCAAAAAAACTATTCCAACGAATATGAGTGGGTATTTTTACACTAGGAATGGTCCCTCTTTCACACCCAAACATGCTGAATTGCTCCGAGCTACATTCAACCTAGAGAATCTTTTGAGTCCAAAGTGAAAAATTACTACAATCTTTGATGGGTTGTTACTCAAACATCGTGACGATTAAAAAATTATCATCTAAGCCTATGAGATTGCATTGGGAACCTCTACAATAACCTATCTTTGTTTTCACTAATTTGAAGGTATTTTCCCGTGGTGGTGAGTTTTCACTTGGGAAAAAAGTTGTCAAATGCAAGTAGTATAAAGTTGCATAGTGGTACAACTTTCATTTTGCAACTCACATGAACAAATGAATTGTTCCAACGTCTCTAAGTAGGTAATTTTAAACTAGGCATGGTCCTCTTTTACACCCAAACACTCTAAATCGCTCTGAGCTACGTTCAACCGACATAATGCCTTAAGAGTCCAAAGTGCAAAATGGATGCAATTTTCGACAGGATGTTACTTGGACACCATGATGCTTATAAAATTCTCATCTAAGCCTATGGGATCGTGTTAGGACCCTCTATCATAACCTCTCTTGGTTATTGCTAACTCAGAGATGTTTTCTCGTGGTGGCAACTTTTCACTTGGGGAAATGTTGTCAAATGTAAGTAGTGTAAAGTTGCAAAGCACGGTGAAACTTTTGTTTTACAACTAGTGTGACCAAATAAACTATTACAACGCATCTAGGTGGGTACGTTTATGCTAGGAATGGTCCTCTTTCAAAACCAAACATGTTGAATCGCTCTAAGCTACGTTCAACTGGTAGAATCCCTTAAGAGTCCAAAGTGCAAAATAGTTGCAATCTTTGATAGACTATTACTCAGAAATCGTGATGCTTACAAACTTCTCGTCTGAGCATATGGGATTGCATTGGGACCCTCTACAATAACCTTTATCATTTTTTTCTAACTTGAAGGAATTTTTTTGTGGTGGCGATGACTTTTCACTTGGGGAAAAAGTTATCAAATGCAAGTAGTGTAAAGTTACAAAGTAGTGCAACTTTCATTCTGCAACTCATTTGACAAAAAAATGTTCCAATGTATCTAAGTTGGTAAATTTATACTAGGCGTAGTCCTCTTTTGCACCCAAACATGTCGAATCGCTCTGAGTTACGTTCAAATGACATAAACCCTTAGGAATCCAAAGTGCAAAATAGTTGCAATCTTCGACGGGGTGTTACTCGAATACTATGATGCTTAAAAACTTCTCATCTAATCCTATAGGATTGTGTTGGGCCCCTCTACAATAACCTCTCTTGGTTTTTTCTAACTCAGAGGCATTTTCCCATGGTGGTAACTTTTCACTTAGAAAAAAAGTTCTCAAATGCAAGTAGTGTAAAGTTGCAAAGTGATACAAATTTTATTCGGTAACTCGTGTGACCAAATGAACTATTTCAATGTGTCTGGGTGGATACATTTATACTTAGCATGGTCCTCTTTCGTACCCAAACACACTGAATTGCTTTAAGCTACGTTCAACCAACATAATCCCTCAAAAGTCCAAAGTGCAAAATGGCTACAATATTCAAGAGGCTATTACTTGGACACCATGGTCCTTAGAAAATTCTCATCTAAGCCTATGGAATTGCATTAGGATCCTCTACAATAACCTCTTTTATTTTTTGCTAACTCAGAGGTTTTTTCCCATGGTGGTGACTTTTCACTTTGGGAAAAAGTTGTCAAATGCAAGTAGTGTAAAGTTGCAAAGTGGTGCAACTTTCATTCCACAACTGGTGTGACCAAACGAACTATTCCAATGCATCCAGATAGGTACATTTACATTAGAAATTTTCCTCTTTCGTACCCAAACACGAATCACTCCAAACTACGTTCAACTGGTAGAATCCCTTAAGTGTCTAAAGTGCAAAATGGTTGCAATTTTCCACGGGGTGTTACTTTGACACCATGAAACTTAGGAAATTATTGTCTAATCCTATAGGATCAAATTTGGATCCTCTATAATAACATCTTTCATTTTTTGCTAACTCAGAGGTGTTTCCCGTGGTGGTGACTTTTCTCTTGGGGAAAAAGTTGTCAAATACAAATAGTGTAAAGTTACAAAGTGGTCCAACATTCATTCTACAACTAGTGTGAACAAATGAATTGTTTGAATGCATCTAGATGGGTATGTTTACACTAGGCATGGTTTTCTTTTGCACCTAAACTCACCGAATCACTTCAAGCTATGTTGAACCGATAGTTCCCCTTAAGTGTCCAAAGTGCAAAATGGTTGCAATCTTCCACAAGATGTTACTCCAACACCATAACACTTAGGAAATTATTTTCTAAGCCTATGGGATTGTGTTGGGCCCCTCTAATATAGAATCTCTTGATTTTAGCTAACTCAAAGGTGTTTTTTCGTGATGGTGACTTTTCACTTGGGGAAAAAGTTGTCAAATGCAAGTAATGTAAAGTTGCAAAGTGGTGCAACTTTTGTTCTACAACTCGTGTCACCAAAAAAATTATTCCAGTGCATCTGAGTGGGTAAATTTATGCTAGGAATGGTCCTTATTTACACCCAAACATGATGAATCGCTCTGAGCTACATTCAACTGACAGAATCCCTTATGAGTCCAAAGTGCAAAATGGCTGCAATATTCGATAGAGTGTTATTCAGACACCGTGATGCTTATAAACCTTTTGTTTGATCTTATGGGATCATTCTAGGAACCTCTACAATAACCTCTCTTAGTTTTCACTATCCCAAAGGATTTTTCCTGTGGTGGCAAATTTTTACTTAGGGAAAAAGTTGTCAAATGCAAGTAGTGTAAAGTTGCAAAATTGTGCAACTTTCCTTCTGCAACTCGTGTGACTGAACAAACTACTCTAACATGTTTGGGTGGGTATGTTTATGCTAGGAATGGTCCTCTTTCACACCCAAACATGCTGAATCATTATGAACTACGTTCAACCGATAGAATCCCTTAAGAGTCTAAAGTGCAAAATAGTTGGAATCTTTGATGGGTTGTTACTCATACATCGTGATGCTTAGAAGCTTCTCGTCTAAGCCTATGGGATTGTGTTGGGCCCCTCTACAATAACCTCTCTTATTTTTCACTATCTCGGAGGAATTTTTCCATGGTGGTGACTTTTCACTTAGGGAAAAAGTTGTCAAATGCAAGTAATGTAAAGTTGCAAAGTAGTGAAAATTTCATTCTACAATTCATATGACCAAATTAACTACTCCAAGATGTCTGGGTGGATATATTTATGCTAAGAATGGTACTCTTTTACACCCAAACATTCCAAATCGCTCTGAGCTATGTTCAGCTAACAAAATCCCTTAAGAGTCCAAAGTGCAAAATGGCTACAATCTTCGATGGGATATTACTCGGATACTGTGATTCTTAGAAACTTTTCGTCTGGTCCTATGGGATAATGATGGTCCCATCTACAATAACCTCTCTTAGTTTTCACTATCTTGTAGGCGTTTTCCCGTGTTGGTGACTTTTCACTTGGGGAAAAAGATGTCAAATGCAAGTAGTGTAAAGTTGCAAAATGGTGCAACTTTCATTCTGCAACATGTGTGACCAAATGAATTGTTTAAACATGTTTGGATGGGTACATTTATGCTAAGAATAATCCTCTTTCACACCCAAACACAACAAGTTTCTCTAAGCTACGTTCAACTGGCTAAATCCTTTAAGAGTCTGAACTACAGTTGTTGTCACTGAATAGTGCACCCTTGCTGAGATGCAAAACTAAGCCTACAAGTAAAACATTGGATCTATATATTCAATATCCATGATGCATGGTTTTTCGTGCTCTAGAGATAAAAAATAATGTGGTGACAGTTACAGGACCATGTTTCCCAATGATTTGTCATGTTATTTCATACATAGAGAATGGAAGGAGGTTTTTTAACTTATTTAAATGATGAATATGGGAGAAATGTGATAACTGCACATGGGTGATGCATCTAGAAAGCAAGCTTATATTATTTTTCATACACATCTAATATCTTTAGAATATCATTAAAACTAACCTTTGCATTAATTTGATTTAATGAGATGTCAATTGTTCTAATATTAGTAGATTCAAATACATTTTGTTTGTTCGATGAATAGTTCTATCATGTGTTTTGATGCATGTTTATACAAGTTCATATAGGTATATATATGTGCCCATGAGGTTTGAAACATCCACTTGTTCTATAGATACAAATGCAATGATTGTTAAGCTTTAGAATCATAACCATTAGTTGTTGGATGCCAACGTCAACCATGAATTAAAATCAATACATTTTGCTATGATATTTTTATGGGAAGGAGCTCTTACAGTTCATTTGAAACCTTTTGGTGTTGAAATCCCTACCACTGGAAAACAATAGAACTCAAGAAGCATGAAGCATATAGACAAATACATGAAGTATACACATAAATGATGAAGAATACATGTGAACACATGAATTATACATTTAAAGAATGAAGCATACATGTGAATACATGCAATATACATGAAGTATACATGTGAATAAGTGAAGCATAAGTAATTGAAGCATTGCAAAGGATACAAACCACTAGGAATGAAGCTTATTTAAACAATATGCATTAGATGGAGCTTTTTGAGCGATCAACAGTAATTATTTAAGGATTAGATCTAAACAAAACCCATGCCTACAATATTCAATCATACAATTTACACAATATGCATGATAACATCATTCAAGAATGGTAGTAGCAAAATAATATTTTCTTTAATAAAAAAGCCATAAGGCTATACAATGATATATTGATAAAAGTATATACAATATATCCAAAAATTCCATATAGGCTTACTACAAAAGATCCATATGGACATAAAATGTCACATATATATCAATAGTATAAAACATATGTTCCAAAATGCCACATAGGCATACAACAAATGACCTAAATACATAGTCATTTCCCTCTAGAGGAAGGATAAAGATCCCATGTTTCCTTCAAAATTTAGCTGGATGGAGTGCTTGCTAGTTCTTTTGTATTTCGAACATGCTCACTAGACCTCCTCTCTAGAATCCTCTAGAGTTGCACCTAATATAATAAAAAGTATAGATGTTAATACATAGAAATTGAATTATGGAATGATATATAATAAAATATAGTCACTTACCGCATACAAAGAGTCATCATGCACATTTACAACATTACCACATCCATGATCTGGAGTGACACCCACCTATAGCGACCATCAAGATAGAAATTAAACTACATGTACAAGTATTATAAAAATTTTCAATAATAGACCATAAAAGAGGAAATATGATGTCAAATTGACTACTTTGTTGCATACCTCTCTCAAAGGATCAGAACTGGCTATTGTTGCAATGACTCCATGGTCCATCGTGACACCAACATTGCCAGGGCTATTTGAAGTCAACAACTGAAAAATGAAACAACATATATCTAACAAACATATAAAGAAGTTTAGGTAGTCCCTTTATAACTGTCATAAATGAGCAGCAAATGAAAATGAAAATAGCAACAATATGACTGTCATAAATGAGTAGGAATAAAAAATGTAAAAGTGTAGCAACTTTATAGATAAAAATGTAGAAAATTCATGCATCAAAAGTGCAGTAACTTTTGAAGGAAGCTAATCAAGAGGCTCATTTTTATGTGTTTTATCTTATTCCTAAGTTAACTGGCTAGAGATAAATTTTGCATGTGTAATAGTTCACCAGTAGTCTGATATTGTGGATGTATCAAATAGAAAAGTTGTCATGAATGATGTAAAATTATGATTGAACTCACCCAAAAAATGATGTAGGATTGTGGAGAAAGGTCCCTTGGACCTGTGGTTCAAAGGTCTTGCTCATATTTGTTACTTTGATGCAAATTTTTGTGACTATCCCAAGAGGGTAGATTATGCAATTTAAGTTTAAATGTTGCAAGCCATGAATGGTCACGTCGTTGGAAATTACTAAGGAGTGTTCCATGATCATTTGTATCTCAATTCAAGCTTGCCTCGAGGTCTCTATTGTTTCTTTCTTGTCAAAGTGCTAGTCATTACTTTTGGTAAAGTATAAGTCATTGTTAGGGCATTGTTAGTGTGGAAAATTACATAAAGTAAATTAGTGTGTCAAAAGTGATTGAAATCTTGTTTTCCCACTAGTTTATTTTGTTCCACCCTTTCAAAATGTGCTTTCCATCACTGGTGATCCAATAGCTCAAATGGTCAATAGGGATAAAGGATATGAAGAGGGTTTAAGCCTAGGTTTCAATGAAAACCTTAAAGGGAGTGAATTAGGATAGTTAAGTTTTCTTGAATCTTGTCCTTCCTCTGCACCAATTAGTAGGGAATAAAGGAACATAGGGTGAATTAGGGGATAATGGAACGTACGGTGAAATAAGAGAAGGTAATGGGATGGGAATAGAAGGGGTTAATGAAACATATGATGGAATAGAATGGATTAATGGGATGGGCTAGGATGGGATAACAAAATATAGCATGAACTATTAGAGGTTAATGTGATGGGATTAGGATGGAATAAATGAACGTAGGGTGAATTAGGGGAAGATAATGGGACAAGACCAAGAGGGGATAATGGAACATACAATGAAATAAGAGAGGGTAATGGGATGTGAATAGAAGGAGTTAATGGAACATAGGATGGACTAGTATAGATTGATGGGATGGGGTAAGATGTGATAACAAAATATAGGGTGAACAATTAGAGGTTAATGGAATGCGATTAGTAGGGAATAATGGAACATAGGGTGAATTAGGAGGTTTCTAGGGTTTGACTATAGTACATGAAGTGGGAACTTGACCTATTTGTAATAATAATATAGAAGAGTTATAGGATGAAACATGGATAAAGATGGTATAACATAGAATGGGTAAAGGAAAATAGGGTGGAACATAGGGGATGATGGAACGTAGGGTGAAATAATAAAGGGTACAATAAGATGGGAGTAGAAGGGAATAATGAAACATAGGATGGACTAGTAGATATTAGTGGGATGGGCTAGGATGGGATCACGAAAAATAGGGTGAACTATTAAATGTTAATGGGATGGGATTAGGAAGGAATAAAGGAACAAAAAGTGAATAAGGAGAAGATAATGTGACATGATCAAGAGGGAATGATAGAACATAGAATGGACTAGTAAAGATTAATTGGATGAGCTAGGATGGGATAATAAAACATTTTTAAGGTGAACTATACTAGAGGTTAATGGGAAGTAATTATGAAGGAATATTAGACCATAAAGTGAATTAGGTGGTGTCTAAGGTTTGAATATAGGACATGAAGTGGGAACTTGAGGTGTGTAGTAATGATGTGTATAAGATGAAATATGGAGGAAGGTGGTATAATTATGTATAAGGTGTTAAATATTGGAATATGTGATATATAATGGTTAAAAAATGCATGATGAAAAGAATGGAAGAATGAAATGGATGTTGAATGGTAAATATAATTAGGATCCCACAAGACCAACCAATTTTTGTGTTTCTCATCAATTTTTTAGTTTTGTATATGCAAAATTACGAAAATTAGCTAACATTGTTTTACAACACCATTAATGAATAAAGGTTACCTAAGTGAAAGTTTTTTGAGGACATGAATTGTGGGTGTGGAGGTTGAAGGTCCACCAGGAAACTATTTTTAATCCAAATCATGTTATGAGACAAGCATTAAAATATAACATTCAACTATTCAAATGCAATAATAATATCTTTAATACTAGTTACATACTTGTGGACTCAACGTCGAGAATGAATAAGGGTCTACAGGAATGAAGTATGTCTCATGAACACTCTGACCCTAAAATTTCATCATATCAATTGATTCTACTAATTTAGTTATTATTGAATTTCAAAATATAATTTAATAAAAAAATTAAATGAACTTGCTGAATTTTACTTGAGTCTCAATGTTGTATGTATTATTCAGCAATTCATCTATCATAGACATCACCTCTGCAACTGATGTAGGCTATGTAGCTACATCCCAAGCACTTTGATAATTGTACATGCAAACAACACCACTACTACCAGAATGGTGGGGTGGAGCTCGGGGCCTACACATCTCCTCCACATCAGGCTCTACTAGAGGCCTCACACACTATATAATGGTTTGGGTGAGTGAGCTAATCGATTCCAATGTATCCACCTTTACACTATCTTTAACAATGGAAGGAACAACGACATGCTCCACCATGGGTTTGGCCAAGGGAATTAATGCCAACTATGGATTACATCATGTATGGAGTCCTCACCTCTACCCTCAAAGTCTAAGATGTCAAAATAATTTGGCATCTTATTGAGGAAACACTCACATTAGAGTTTCCTCAAAAAGTATTGTGGTACCTCATGGTTATTGCATAGAGGTTGTTCAAATACCATCCACCACCACTCCCAAAATTTATTTTTAATTAATTCTTGGTGGCACCAATGGATGGGGAACCCCCTGCATGTATGAGAGAAAGGTGTGCTGGTTCTTGAGGTTGTAAATAGGGCATACAAGTCGGCTTTGCTAATTTTTTGTTTTTCACATCTGTATATGACAAACCACTATCATAAAACTGTCTCAACTCATGCCTCTTATTTGACTAAAAAATTATTTTCTCGCTCATTCCTCCTACATGAGATACAATTGACTTCAACAATTCGAAAATCCCTCTCCTATAAGGGTGGGTTTCGACATGCTCAATTAATCTTCTAATTAATTGTTCAATGTCTCTTTTATTGTTTTCAATTTGATTTAGGATATTTTCTTGTGTTCCTTGAGGATGCCTATGAAATTATGGAGGGGTTTTAGGTTGTTCTTGTATAGGAGACTCTTCATGAGGGGTTGATTGTGAATTATCAATGTTTGGAGGTGGAGATTCATTCCCCGAGAATTAGAACAAAGTTTTATTAAAAAAACCTATTTCAATCTACATTCTAAATAAAATTCAAAATAAAAACAATAAAAATACATACCTCTTTGCAATATTCGACCTCTTTGATGTGTTGGAGACATCCTCATGAAGAATTGCAAGCTACGAGTGCAAAAAATGGAAGATATTTGGTGAGTGTGAGTTGTAGAGCTAAAAACCTCCAAGCCAAGCTGCAGGTGAACAAAAAATAAGGTTAGAAATGCATTTTTTTGGTTTTAATAGAGCTTTTCTATTTGGCACACACCAAATTTGGTGTAGGCCAAATTTTGTCTGTGTCAAATGACTTTCTCATTTGGCATGCACCAAATTTGGCGCTTTCCAAATTTGGTGTGCGTCAAATGCTCTTTTTTTGCATTTTTTGCATTTTTTTCAATTTAGCATCAAAATTGTGTCACAAATCCATGTGCTTACCCTTCAATGATAGAAGACCTAATGTCATAGGAAATATTTTCTTCTCAAGAAAGGATAGATATTTTTTTTTGGAAAGGGATTGATCATGGGTAAGTTTTCTACTTTCTAGGCATACTCTTTTCTTTCCAAGCTTCTCCTTTTTTTTTTGGCAGCCAATGGGTGTAAGAATTAAAAAAAATTGGCTATTGGATAACCAAGCCTCTTTCCTTGGTTGGTAAGTTCTAAATTTGTTATAAAATCTTGGATATCACCCATGTTTACTATCCCTCCAATTAGGTGCCATGAAAAGCTTATTGTTTAAAGATTGAAAATATTCTCCACAATTTTCTCTAGGATTCTAAAAATGATCACCAAAATTTTTCTTTCAATCTACTAGCAAGGCATATTTTTTTGTGTCAACTAGATTATTAAAGCCTTAAAAGAAAATGGATTCTAAAATATTCTCATTAGGCATTACATTAGCTTTGATGCTACTTTTGGTAGGCGAGCTTGAAAAGGGCTTGATTTGGTTACTCTTCTCACCATTTGAGAACCTATCCTAATTCGAGGTATTTTCATTATCAAAAGTATCTTTAAATCCTAGGAGGCTATTAAATGTTAGATTTTAAGGGTAAGAAATGATTTCTACATTGGTCTCTCTATCAATAAACATTTTATTTAGTGGTATTTAGTTATTTCTTGTCAAGATAATCATCTAGATAAGGTGCCACAGATTCATTCCATGTGTTTTTTTTAAATACAAATTAGGGTGTTATTAGACTTTTTCATTATGCTAGAAATAATTTTCCCTCTTGGCTAGAGTTTAGAATTAAATGCAAGCTTGTTAATCAAGATTAGAAGAATTGTTAGAATATTGTTGATGTCATCCCTCTCCCAATGATTCACGAAATTAGGGTGAGATATTTTAAGCCATAATGGAAGGATTATAAATTTTGTCCTAATAAACCCTTCTGTAATTAGGTTCCTTAAAAAAAATTAATGTAACTTTCACCTCATGTGTCTATAGATAATCAACTAAACTAGAATTGGCAACTTCAATCATCTAATTGTTCATGAGAGCATGATTTTCAATGTGTCTTATCAATTGTTCTTGAACCTAAGTTGATTCATTTTGTATGGTGTATTCCCTATCAAGTTCTTCATATTGATGCTTGTTTGGCCATGTTTAGGGTTCTCAATGCTTATTGTCCATTTTGTGGAGATTTTGAGAATTTTAAACACATTTTATAATTTTATTCTAAAGATCAAGAAGCTTGGTATTGGATACATAAATTTTTTAGTCCTTTTCAACTTGCAACATTTTCCTAGCATATAGTTTAACTAGTAGACTAGCCTTGTCTCTTGTTTAAGTATACCCCAGTTCGATGTACTTTCAAGGTAGAAATTCTCTTTGACATTTGGAAGATAGAAATGCAACTATTTTTATATTTTGTTCTACAAACTAGAATTTTTCTATGTCTACTAAGGCTATGATTTATTCTCATATTCTTTTGTGGATTTAAAAGTAAGATAAAATATATAAATTCACTTGAGTTTGCTCACCTTTCGGAGCTATTGAATCACTAGGGGAAGTCTTCCTACACTATTTCCATAGTCCCTTCCAACCCCTCTTCTCCTTGATGGTTTAAGCATAGTCACAACCAATCCTTTAGATGTGATAGAGGATTACATTCTCATGGCTGTTAGCCTTCAAATTCTTGAGGTAAAGTGGCCCATAGAGGATGGTCTCACTCTTCTCAAAAATCCTTTGCCTCCTCTTGTGAGCATGGTATATGATAGCCTAACTCTTGTAGTGTTCTTTGTTAGGATTTTGCAATCTCCTAGTTTGTGCTCAGCTAGAAGATACTCCTAAAGAGGAGGGTTCTCTCACCTAATTGAAGCCTATTGATGTTGTTGTCCCTAGAGTTATTTGGTGAAAACTTGTTGATCAAGATACCCCCTTTGTTGGGACTATTTTAACTACTTAGTATTGTGTGGGATTGACCCTTGTTATTTGATTTATCATCTTTATTTTAGAATGTATCTCATTTAAAAATTGAAAGTGTCTCTTTTCACCACATGTAACTTTTTTTTGAATTATGTACTATTATTTTTTAAAATTAATAAGAGACTAAATAAATTTTATTCACTAAAAATAAAGCTTTAAGACAACCAATGACTTTAAAATACAAATTACAATTAATACTGTAATAGGCTACATAGTGCGATATTTGAGCCTTAAACAAGTCTCACATTTGCAAACCACTATTGAGTCATCAGAAGCAAGTTTCAGCTACTGTTTAATGGTAAAACAACTGCCTGTAATGGTAAAAGCCTCCAAAACATCAGTTAAAATCCTCCAAAATCTCACTTCTCACATAAAAGCCAGATAAATATTGATTTGACAACTGGATGAGAACATTCTCTTTCTATTTCTATTTGCAATATTTTTGCCAATTTGATGGCAACTTTCTTTTTTCATTTGTATTGCTTTATGTTTTAAATCTGCATGCAAATATTTCATAATCACCTAATACTTAATTTCTTTAAGAAAAAATTCAGATTTGTCTAGGTTTATTTAATTCCATTATTTAACACGTATTAGTAATTGTTTAATCCAGCCACATCCACACACTCTCTCAACATATTAACACACATATAATTTTCTATCAACATAATTCTTGAACCTCCTTTAAATACAAGTACTAGTACATATTACATATAGAAAAGATAATCAAATTTGACAAGGAAAAAAGACAATTGAAAACAACTTTTGTAGTTAGAATGTTGCCAGTTGAGTGCGGTGATGATGACAGACCAAAATACCTTAACCCAGATCCCATGATTAAACAAAATTTGAACAAATCCCATTCTACTTCTGTTGGCACCTTTGAAACACTGTTCTCCCTTTTCATCTTTCGTAGAGTTTTTCACACGCTTTTGCCACTTTCCAACACATCTTCGTCTTCTCTCTCGGCCTCTTCCACATGTCTTGACAATAGATCGATGGAGGAACCAGAGCATATTGGACGGCTTCCATTACTTATAACGCTACGTTCCTCTCTGGTTATCCTCTATAACTAATACAAAAGAAAAATATATTCTATCAATAGTATTTGTCCAAACAAAAACTTAAAAATCATGAAAATATATAACATTGGCTAAAAAAACCCATTAGAAGCAGCGGTTAAAAAAAACATTAAACCAGCTTAACAACCAGTGTCACGCCAGATGTTGAATGGCCACAGACTGCGGATCCAATAGATGGAAATAGTGCGAAAAAATAATAGGGTGGTATCATTTTGTAAAAGACGATAATGGAGCTCTCCGTGCTGTGCGACGCCCAAGAGGGAACTTTTTCTTCTTCACGCCACCAATTTCTGAGGGTGGTGAAATGAGAGAGCTTGTTACGCTCACTTGGGCATCCCACAGCACGGAGAGATTCTGTCCTCTTCTCGCCTTTTACAAAATGTTGCGCCCGTTTTCTTTCTGTCTGCAAGTTTTTTCACTGGACTCTTTTCTCTCCTGATCCCATCTTCTCAGTAATGAGAGGCTTGGCGGAAAAAAAAGAGTTTTTCATCGGCATGACCATCGTAACATGGTAGTTGCAGTTTTAAGGAGCAGGGTAGGACGACAAGATAGCCGTTCGGTGCGCTTTAACAAAGGAATTCAATCCGCTCACAGTTTCAGCGACAAAAACATGTGAGGACCTAGGGGAGAGGACACAGATGTTTCAATAGTTGTGAGGGTTTTTGTCATATTTTTCATTAATGATTGGACATTAAAATATTAATTCTTATATATTTTTTTGTGTGAATAACAGAAAATTTATTATTAATAATTTTAAGTTTACTATATATAAATATCATTAAATTATTAAAATTTATATAATAATTCATTAAACAATATTAAAATAATAAATATTTGTCATTCATTACATATTAAATATGAAACCAACTAAGATGTCATTCATAATAACTTCAAGTTATTTTTAGAAATATAAGAAAACTAATATAAGATAATTATATTTCAATTTGTATAATTTTACAATATATTTGTCCAACACATGGAAAAAATGGTCAAATCAGTACCTGGTTGATGCTCAATAAATAAGTTGAAGTGTCACTCATTCCACATCTCATTAATTCTAAGGAGTAAATACCTAGACTCTAGATTTCAACCACTCAATCTCTTGTACCTGCAAAATAAATATGCATATATGAAGCTCCTCATTAGAATGAAACAAAAATTTAAAATCTCCTCTATCAATCCAACCCATCACCTCAACCCATCACCTCTTGACCAATAAAAATGCAATAACGATGATATCATCATCAACTAATGATATCTAAGTCAATATTACAACATACAAATATATTTCCTTTCTTTACTTTCTAATTTCTAGAAGAGACTTTTTTCTCGAGCAATGCTTGGTCTTCCATGCCCAATGATTGTGCACTAGCATTCACCTAGGTATTTCTGAAAATGATATTCTAAGTACTCCGGAAAACAGATCATCAGATATGCTTTTGTTCTCATGTTTGTCGTGATTCAGAACATCAAAAGGAGGTCAGTAAATAGGGGATCAGATGTTGAAAATAGGAGCACAACATTTGTTTGTCAAATTGCTACCACTAATGGGATTTATTGGCTAGTTTGGAATTAAATAAAAAATTCTGGAAGAGGGAGGGATGAAGATGTTTGGATTAGGCATAACTTTCAATGATCAAAGGATCACGCACTCAATGCAGATTACCTATATTGGGTGTCTCAACGGTCATAATGAACTGTCCAATCTTTTGTGCCTTCCCTTTCTTTTTAGCTGTTAAAACAAGATTAGCCTTATGGTACGACCAAATTATGTTAGTGAAATGAATAATATCTATATGGATCAAATTCTGTTACGAGTCTATTAGTAAGTACACCATAACTAATATACATTCAATGAAAGAACATATATACATAATGCCTACATGTGTACATCTCCTAGGTAGCACATGCAAGTATTCATGGTGCTTATTTCTTTGTAACTGGTAGATGGATGTTTTAATGCATAGAAAGCATAACTTTATTGCTTATCTGTCATGAATCTTAATATACCAGAATAAAACAACCATGGATTTTACCATGTAAATGTTCAATAGACCCCAACGTAACAGTGGAAGTAGATATTAATTGAAGAAAAGTTTAAACAAAAATTGAACTAGCAAGATCAACTTCTATTTTGTTTCTAATATACAATGTGTTGATTTTTCTGGCTGACATAATTGCCAATTAAATTTTCTCGAAACATATCAATGCCATTTTCCACCACATAGACCTCTTAAAAATGACAAACCAGTAGTATTTTTATGGTTTCAAGATATAGTTTTCACCAAGTGAATTACCCAGGATTCCCCTTACTACCATAGACATTACTATCAAAGCTCTATAATGAAATAATTCCATTGAAATCAGTAAATAACTTAGTGCCACTACTACGTATATTGCCCCTACTACGTACATTGCCCGACACAAAATTAGATGTCAAACATTCTTGCTGATAAACATTCTGCCTAAACAAATAAACCACAAACCGTAAATTCTGTAAAATAGAGATCTTAGATTTGACACCTGTACATATTTGGCCTAAGTCCCAAATATTACAGAAAATCGTAAATTTGGCAAAAGATCTTTACTCCTAATAGAAATTTGTATATATAACCAACCAATCTGCCATATATCAATTATGTAGCCTTTCAGTCGGTCTAATTAAACAATTGGTGACTTGCACCTGTCTTGAAAGAAAATCACCAATTTGGATGTCCAATTATATTTGATGATTTGAACACTTTGTAGGACAGGGAAACCCACTGTAATGACTACTTAGCTACACTTCGTAGGAAAGGGAAACGCATTGTAATAAATTCCTTGGTTACTACCTAATTTTTTCATTTGACATTCCTAACAACATAATAATTTTGTGCATTTGCAGCTTCATTAATAGCAGCATAGAGTGGGCTACTAACTCCATAATAACTCAACATGCAGCCAACAAGAAAGATTCTTAGTGAAACAATTACATATTTCGTTGTACAACTCTAATTTGAGGTGTAATCTCTTCACAATAGGACATAAAGTTAATTATAATAGTAGGATCTAATTTGATCAATTGAAATTTCCTGTTTTCAGACCTTCTTGGTGGATACAAATCCTAAAAGATATAAATAGTATGCTTAATAAACAATTACAACAATATTCAGATAATTAAAGGAATAATACCTTTGTTGTGTTACTTGAAGATGGGGTGACTCTTGCATTCAGCCTGATTCTACAAGTGGAAAAATTCTCTTATAATGAGAAGAAAAACCGAAGTCCTATGACTTGCTTCATCCAAAACTGCCCTATTACTTACTCGGGTTGGTTTAACAATAGGGACATGATAATCATTTTAATCATGAAACCTTTGGGATGGTACATAGTGTTAATTTCTATAACCCAGCAATAGATTAATTGCACAATAAATTAACAGAAGGAAATTTGATTTATAACAATTAATACAACTGGGCTAATTAACAACTAATAACAGCGGAAGCAAAAATAACAATAAGCCAAACACAAAAAGACAATAACACAGATATACCCAGGAAACCCCAATGAGGGGAAAAACCTACAAATGTTGGATCTTCTATTTAGCCTAACAACAAACTTTTCTTTCGAAAATACAATATAAGTTTGCTATAGCAATCTTGCATTTATAGAGCCTAGCTGCTTTACTTAGCGTGCAAGGAAAGAATCTTTCCTTGCTTTCTTTGGATTTATTTACACATAAAATCACTCTAGGATTTATCTTATCCTCACAAACTCAGAAACATTCTATTTAAAGAATAAAAATCCTAATGTTGCTAAAAATCCAACTCGAATTGATTTAAAGCAAATCTAATCTTGAGTTGCTTTATTTAGCAAATCCATATCCCACTTTTCGAGCTACAAAAATCAACACTCCCTCTTAGCGAGGAAAGTGTTCTGCACCACACCCAACTTGTCCCTGAAGAATTCAAACTTGCTCTTCATCAAGGCCTTCGTTAGGATATTTTCTATCTGTTTGTCTGTAGGAATGTAAATGAGCTTCACTATCCCCTTCTCCACACAATCTCTAATGAAGTGGTACTTGATCTCAATGTGCTTTGACTTGTCATAAAACACTGGATTCTTGAAGAGAGTTTGATACAACTCTGATTATCACAATAAATGACTGTAGGATCCAGCTCCTGATTAAAGAGCCCAGCTAGAAGTTTCCGAAGCCAAATAGCCTCACATGTAGCCATATTGGCTGCCATATACTCGGCCTCTGCAGAAATCAGTGCAACTGACTTCTGTTTCCTGCTATACTAAGAGACTGCTCATGATCCCAAACTGAAACTGCACCCTGAAGTGCTCTTTCGATCAGTTGTACTGCCTACCCAATCTGCATCAGTAAACCCCTTGAGCTTCACTCCATCCTGCTGAACATACTTCAACCCATAATCAACTGTGCCTTAGAGATATCTCAAAACATGCTTCGCAGCTATCCAGTGCACACGTTTAGGTTCCACCATAAACTGACTGAGTGAGTTCACTGCAAAATAAATGTCTGGCCTGGTGTTGACCAGATACATAAGAGAGTCTATCAACTGTCTATATAAAGTAGGGTCCACTGCATCTGATCTAGAAGCATCAATCTTCTTCCAATTGTTCACAGTGGTTGACATAGGCTTATAGTTTTCCATCTGAATCACTTCAAGATATCAATTAAGTACTTCCCTTGTCCAAGAAAGATCTCTCCCTCTTTCTTCCACAACTCCAATCCCAGAAAGTAATGCATCAACCGGTGTGTCCTCTCACTGCAAACGAATTGCATTGCTCGGCCCTCTGAAGTGATTCATCAACATATAACAAGCAATACCAAAAGTCACTTCACTGAACGCCAGGTACGGGTTTGAATCTGCCCTCCACTCTTACAATTAGAGCCCACACTCGCAGTAACTTCATGTCGGTAAATACCGTGAAGACCTACTTGGATGACCCATCACGGTTCTCTTTTCCCAGCCTCCACATGAGAATCCCTCTCATGTGTTTCAAACCCTTTTGGTTGCTCTATGTAAATCTCTTCCTCAATCACCCCATTGAGGAAGGCCATCTTTACATCCATCTGATGAATCCTCCAACCCATCTGTGCTGCTATAGAAATGATAGCTCTTATGGATGAGTACCTGGCTACTGGAGCGAAAGTCTCATCATAGTCGACTCCCTCCTTCTGAGAAAACCCTTTAGCCACAAACCGGGCTTTGAACTTCCTCCACTATCATTTTGCGGCGTAGCCCAATCTTATCTGATATCTCGAGGCCCTGGGCTTTATCTTACGGTCTTGGGTACTACCTCCCACCTGCTTGTTTTTAATGATGGAAGGCCGCTCTTCCGCCATGGCATCTCACACGCAGTCCTTGGCGTTTTACTCTACAGAAAGTTAGGAGGATCTACTTCGTTAATTCCTCATAGAGGTGCCACATGTCCCCGGATGTATCGGGGAGCCTTTCTTTGTCTAACTGTATCTTGAGGATCACCTACATATTCTTGAGCCTCTCTCAGTGTCTGCTCAGCTACCCTGTTTCTCCTCTTCTTAGTAATAGGAATTTGAGGATGAGGAATTATTTGTTCCTCTATCCAGTCATCACCTTGTTACGCTCTCCGACATTGTGGTGAAGTTTGAGGAATTTGTACTGCCTTAACCATGGGTGATTGCTCCTCCTCATTCATCAAGTTGCTAGACTTTAGAAGAGCCCTCTCTTCCTCAAACTTCACATCTCTGTGAACCACTATTTTCTTGAGGGAAGCGGGAATACTCGGCGATAAGCCTTAGAAGTTTCGCTGCCCAACAAGGATACCCTTCTCTGCAGTAGGTTCCAACTTGGTTCTCTTCTCAACAGGAATGTGACAATACACAAGGCATCCAAAGATGCGAATGTGCCCCAAATCTGGTTTCTTACCAGTGAATGCCTCTTTTGGAGTCAATTTGCCCAACACTTTGTGAGGGCTCTTATTCTGCAAATACACAGCTGTGTTGCAAGCTTCTGCCCATAAGAACCAAGGCAGATCCTGATCATGAAGCATGGCCTTGGCTGCTCCAATGATAGCTCTATTCTTCCGTTCAGCAACCCCATTCTACTGAGGGTTGTACGGAACTATCAACTCTTTCTTAATACCTTCCTGAGCACAAAAATATTTGAAGGCATTCGAGGTATACTCGCCTCCATTATCAGACCTCAGTATCTTGATCTTCTTCCCAGTTTGGTTCTCCACAAGAGCCTTAAACTCTTTGAACCTACTGAAGACCTCATCTTTATTCTTCATGAAATATATCCACATCTTCCTGGAGAAATCATCAATGAAGGTAACATAATACTCATATCCATTCAAGGATGTTGTTGACATGGGTCCACACACATCTGAGTGTACAAGATCCAAAATCCCTTCAGATCTAGTGTCGCTGCTTGGAAAACTGGTCTTGGCATATTTCCCAATAGCACAACCCTTGCACACCTCATGCTTTTCTATCTTCATCTCAGGCAGCCCTGTCACTATTTCCTTAAGAATATTAAGTGCTCCATAGTGAAGGTGAGCCATCCTCTTGTGCCACAATTCTCCTATCCCTTTACAGCTACTAACCAATGCATGTGCTGGCTCAAACTGTAACCGAAACAAGCTACCATGCCTGACACCAATCACTTTCGCAATCTTGGAATCTTTGGGATGAATATAGACTTTTCCCTTCTCAAAGGTCATGATGTAACCCTTGTCTTCCAAGGCAGAAACTGAGATTAAATTCTTTGTCATGCCAGGGACATACAACACATCCTCCACCAACAAAGGTTTGCCAGACTCCCTCTGAAACCTGACAGTGCCAATACCAGTTGCATGGTACTTGGCATTGTCTCCGAGCTCAATATAGAAATCTAGCTTCTTCTCCTCCAACTTGGTGAAACATTCTTTGACTCCCATCATGTGGCGAGAAGCCCCACTATCAATATACCATACCCTGTTGGCAATTGAACTTGAGAGACAGGCAATGAGTGAAAACTCATTCTCAAATCGTGATGCAAACTCGTCCACCTCTGCTGTAGCAGCAAATTGCTTCTTCTGCTTGTCCTTATTTTTCTTATTCGGACATTGACTGGCATAGTGACCCATCTGATGGCAGCAAAAAAATTTAATCTTGCACAGATCTTTCTTCTTCCCACTCTTGGAAGAAGAACCTTCCTATTGCTCTTTATTGGACTTCTTCTTACCCTTGCTTGTAAGAGCAAGATTTTCTTCATCTTGAACCTTCTTTGTCTGATCTCCTCGATGAGCACCTTCACGGATCTCCTCCTGAACAAAATCATCCCAAAGTCTTGCCCAATTAGGTAGCCGATCTCTGCCGACAACACACTTGACAAACACTTCCCAGTGCTTTGAAAAACCATTCAAGGCTATATGCACCAACTCATCTTCTTTAATCGTCTCTCCAACAGCAGCAAGCTCATCCCTGACCTGTGTCAGCTTGGACAAGTAGGAGGTCACACTCTTGCCTTTGGACATCTTGGTATTATGCAAGTTTTTCCTTGAGCATCATCTTACGACTCTGATAGTCGCTCTGATAAAGTTTTGTGAGCGTATCCCACATCTCCTTGGCGGTGTCTTTCCCCGATAAATGTGGAATTAAATGATCTCTTACTCCATCTAGGATAATCCTCTGAGCTTTGGCCTCTTTGACTTCATGTGAATCTAAGGCAACAGGATCATTTGTTGGTGGAGTCACTTCTGTGCTAGCATAGATCCATAGCCTGTTCTCCTTGAGAACAGATGTAATCCGAACCTTCCACTACAAGAAGTTTGACGCACCCTCGAGCCTGTCCTCATATCGAACGCTAGTTGCCATAGCCACAAAAAGAACTGGAGATGAAAATCTAATGACTCCTTTTTTTTTAATTTCTTGAAATCTGCGTCACAAATCTTG
>VDFB02349157.1:0-51864 GCA_007258455.2 Sequoia sempervirens
AGAGTTGTAGTTGGTCAAAGGAAACATTGTTTGTCACACCAAGTTGAGAGAGCAGATCCCATTCATATTGTTATGTATGTGGTGGAGATTGTCCACTATTAGTATCACTAGCACTACCCTCGTTAGTTGTAGGCTAGTTAGCAAGTCTATTTACATGCCAAGCAACATATCCAGTAGCATGGAGTAGCCTCCAATTTTCTATAATGATTTCTCTTGTAAGCCCTATGTCAGCCTCCACATTCTGAAAAGGCTTGAAAAGCAATAATTCTGACCAACAAAATGTTTGATACACATCACTTTGTTCGAGGGGGATGGTCTTGAACAGCGAGTGAATAATGATGATAGCAGGTTGCTAGTGAGCACACCAGGCTAGGCCTATGCTATTTTTGCGATATGTATAGAGTTGTGCAGAATGGCTAAGGGATATTTCCTCCATTTTAGGTGGTCTATGCATGTAAGAATGAATATAAGTGTTGGCAAGGTCATCACCATTGTCAACCATTTTCAACCAATGGAACATCTACCTGCTTACATTCAAAGACAAGAAATTTTGACTTGAGATGACAAGGGGTAACTTTTGTAGCATATGGTATGTTTCTTGTCCACCAATGTTACAATCAACAACCAGATTCATCATGAACTTTTGGTATGTATAAAATTCTTTATCCCTAGATGAATTTGTATTTGCAAGCATTTCCAAGATATCAATGTAGCTTTTAGATTTTCTCTTAGACTTCGATGCATACTTGGAAATGTAGTTTAGGAAAATTTGTCTAGACAATACTGGTTGGAAATCAACATTTTCTCACCAAATTGCAAGCATCTCAGGGTTGTGGATATTAGCACGATCATCATTTCTGGCTCATTTGCACGATTTGTTTAATTCACTATCAATTGTCAATGTCGAAGATGGCTATGTATTCCATGGAGTTTTGTAGTGACATTGCAATTGTTGGCCTCTTTTACTCAAGCAAGTGTATTGAGTGCACTTGGTATTCCTTTGAAACATGTTTAACAACTGTTCATAGTCCACCATTGGATCTAATGAAGAAAATTGTGTAGTATTAAGCAAGCATGGGTCATCCAAGGTTGATTAATGGATCCTTACTATTACCTACTCTGGCGCACGAGGGTTCCATGCTGAAACATACTAATAAAAAAAAATTCCTTACCGTTCCAGTTCATGAGGATTGGACCAATCAAGCATGTCCATATTTGGGGCACCAGAGAGCCACAAGAAACCATGCACATGTGCTGACCTATGATGCTGCCACTCATACCTATACCAATAGTCATTTGTGTGGAACAGTTTCTCAATAACCTCTTCACAAAAAATAGTTAATTACAAGTGCATGTAAAGGTTGTTATGTATAGGTTTTGCATAATGTTCTCTGTGAAGTGTGCTCAGGAGTATGCTAAATCAAATTGCATTATAGGTTCAATGACCTTATGCAAATTAGGTTATTTTGTATCTACAAAGCTCAACGTGAAGAAAAGGGTCAATGTACCAAGCTGGTAGGTCATTCCTACAAGCTCTTGTTAGCTCTTGGCCCAAAATGAGCGAGTTCATCTTAAGGATGCACCAAAGTGAACAAGCTAGTTTGCTATTTGTGTATTTGGTGCATTTTGAAGTAATTTTTGTAGAGCTAGAATTGATGTTGGGATTCTTTCCTCTAAGTTTGTTTTCATAAAAATGAAATCTGATTGTTGGCTACATTGTCTCATTATTAAATTATAAATGTAATATATAATTCTGAGATGCCCCCCAAATCTATTATCGCAATATCTCATCAAGTGCAAGGCATATTCATGTAAGTGAACTTATACTGTTCTCGATTGTAGCGGCATTGCCATGCTAGTTGGGAACAATGTTGGAAAATCCATACTTAGTAACCCTTCCGTATCATATTCATTGATAGGGATAGAATCTATTTCAAGCCAAGGCTAGGTATTTTGAGTAGTGTCTTTAATATGTAAGGCATCTCTAATTTCCTATAATTCTTGAGGAGGTTTTGGCATCAATGTAATAAATGATGCAAAGTCTTGAAGGTTAGCCTCCTCATCAAGAACACTTTCTAAAACTACCATTGGTTCATTTGGGCCATGTGTCAGTTCTTCCATTATGTATAAGAGATCAGAGATGTCAATAGTTTTAGGAGGCAACAAATTTAAAGCATCACAAACTATTGCAACATCACTATTGTTTGGGTCATTCTAAATTTTATAAATTAATGCATCCATGACGTTGTGTTTGTCAACATAGCAATCATAGTAAATGTCCCTTGCATGCCAATTCTTCGCACAATGACAGCTTCAAGATCATGTAGTTGACACAACAACAAAGTTGCAATGCAAGTAATGTATTTTGGGAAGCTTGTAGTGTTCCCACTATATTTGTATTGACCTCCTCTGGCATGGGTTACTTGCAAAATGGGAGCAAGTCTGGCTATAAACATTTCTTGAACTGGAGTAAGCTTTGCAAGGATGGCTGGTTGTGGCCTTGGATCCATTTTATTTTCCAGGCTATATCTATGGACACTCTTTTTAGAAGCATAATGGAAGAAAATAACAGTAGAATAGGATGGTTGAACTCTCATCCTAGCATAGCTCTCATTGCAAGTAGAACAAGTTTTCAGGTTAGACAAAGTATCAATGTGCCTGCGGAAGGGTTGACCAAACATGTTTCCTAGGCACAGGGTTGCTGAGGATGTCATTAGAAAGGAATGCATAGGAAGGGGTTCTAGGGATGTACAACCAAGTATAGTGGGAGTAGTTTGATAAGGATGGGTGTGGCTCATTGGTGAATGAGAGGATGTTGAGGGGGAGCAATAGTCTACAAATGCTACTGGCGAGCTTGCTTGCAATGGTGGGGTTTGTTGTTCTGTATGGGCCACCAAGCCAACTGGGTTCATGGCACTTCACTTTTGGAAGTACTTTGCTCACTAGTCTACATAGATGTGGTCTTTGTGTCATGCATAATAAACCTGGTTTCTCTCATGCTTTTTTTCCTTTCTACAGTCTACACTTGATGTGGCGTTAAACTTGAAGGACATTAAAATTCCTACAGCAACAACATGCAACACAGTAACATAGTTGCAAAAACCAAGTTACAAGGGAATGGCATAATTATAGTGGTCAACCTATTTGAATATGCAAGAAAGTAGCAAAAGCCACAATAAAACCAACATGTATACATAATTGTAACATGTATTCATATGCATTGTATTTAAAAGTGCTTACAAACTAGAAATAAAAAAATAATAATGCAAGGACTCAATCTGATTGGGCTAGTGGCTAACTAAAAATGGAATGCATTGATTGCATTACTAAATTTATGCAGGTATAGGAGTTACTAGCAAACCATGCATTGAGAAGACTTCTTTTTAGGACAACATTTTTAGTGTTAAACCATGTTGCATATAATAGTAATTTGTGAAGTATAATATGATACATAGTTTAATACTTTAATACTGTTCTGAAAAAGAAGTCTCCTCAATGCTTTTAGGTCAAGTATCTCCATAGATTTGTGTCTTGCCATCAAATATGGAACAAACGTTGCTTATTATTGGAAATATACCACCTTTTATTCTAACAGATACTTTTAAAGCCTAAAAATAATAATAACCAAGGCATTAGTATTGACATTATTCATTAGATGAACATATGCAAATTTTTTGATTGCAAATGCAAAACTATCATGGAAGGGAAGGGGAATTTTGAAAATTAAAAATCCACATGCAGAGAATTTTTTTTTTACTATGTCACTTATTGAAAATAACCAAGATAAACATATATGGTAATGTCTCTACAAATGTATATATGCATATCCAATCTCTGTTGAATGCAAAGAGTCATGAATGGAAGTTATGGTGCACTATTGAAGGAAGATTGTAGTGTTGCTGCTGCCTACTATTTTGCATTGTCCCTTCCTTCATGACACTCTACATATAAAATAAGTTGAGATTTTTTGTTGAACATGCATATGCATATATAAATATATATATACATATAGTAGAAAAAATCCAAGCAACAATACAATTAATCAATAGCCAGGCAATGTAAAATGAAATAGTCCGAAGAAATACTCACTGTCCATTGCATAGTTACTATACATATGTATATATATGTACATACTATCCATACCACACATATACATAGATATACATATAGATATAAATATATATACATATATGTATGTACATATAATACATGTTGTCCACATATACACATATACATTTAGATATACATAGGCTGTGCAATTTTTGCAAAGGTGGTTGTAAGCTATCTAGTGTATTTTAGCATGTGTCAATGGTTCCAAAGTAATACAAAGTAAATTCAACACAAGGAATTCTCTCCACCCTACCATATGGGGTCATGGAGCCTCATGGACCCTCACCAGACCCCCAAGCAAGAATATAGATTGGAAACCATTGTAACTAGTGGTGAAATTAATATGCATTAGATGAACATATGCAATTTTTTTAATTGCACATGTTATATCCACTGTAAAATATTGATTATTGTATGAGTAAAACAAATTGGAAATTACACACCTATACATTCACAAATAATTTTTCCAATAGCTATCCATCGACAAGAACCCAAGCATGTGCATGATCATCATGGAAAAAACAAGCTCTTAAGTGTCAAAAAATTCAGAAGAATCAGAGTTAGGCAATTCTGACTTAAAAATATGAATAAGTTATCTATATTATTTCAAAAATATGTAAGACTAGAATCTATATAAAATTGAATGTAGTTTCTAAACTACTAGGTTTGTTTAAAAAAAAAAAATCTATTTGGTGAGAATTTGAAATTTCAATGCAATAGTACTTAAATTTTAGGGAAAAAATAAGAATTAGGTGTCTATCTGACCACCCTAACCACAATAAAGTGATATTTTTTTTTGGTAAGATTTTAGATATAAGTAGAGGACTCATGTCCTGATGTGATGCATATTTTTTTATAATTTTTTTCCAAGTAAATAATTAATTATGAATTTTTTATTACAACTTTTAAAAATATAAAAAACTTGTATGTCTGACCACCTTAACTTGGTCAAAACTTCATGAAAATCAATTTTTCTCTTTTTAATCCTATAGTATGTGAAACATAGTATGTGATGCATGTTTTGGATTCAAAAAATATGATACTATTTGAAAGCTATAGATGTTTTTCAATCAGCCTATCAATTAGGACTTTAGTCATAATTTGAATATAAAATGAATAATAATTACTTATTGAATTCAAAGTAAAGAAAAATTTATATTGGTGGAAAGCTAAGAATCTCCTTTAAAAACCATTTTTGTTTCATGAATTTTGGGTAAAGAAAAAGTCATCAGCCACATACCCATCATATTGCCACTTTTTGGCCCATTATGATCCTGCACATACCCAAATGCATTTGCAAATGTCCCTATACATATGAAACATTTTCAATGGAGAGTGAAACTAATGGAAAGTGCAATCAACAGTTTAAGGAGGACTGTAACGCATTTGCTTCCATGATTGTGCATTATAGCTTCATTCGTTCTAATGGCCATCCATAAAATCTTGACGTTTTCTATTGTACATGCATATATACATACACCTGTGCATATAGAAATATTGCAATGAACATAAAACATGCTTGCAAGGACCAAAGAAAAATAAAAGAAGATCTACTCTCCATCCTACCATATTGGGAATAGAATCTTATTAGTGTATTTCTATGTATAAATAGATATACATGTGAACTGTAAAAGAGGAAAACAAGGCCTGCTCTTCACCCTACCATATTGTGCCATGAAGCCCCATGGGCTTTCATCAAATCCCTGAGCAAGAATATAGATTTTTGATTACATTCATAAATGGTCGAAGCAATCCTTCTATTCACACATACCAGACATTTGATAGTGGCAATAATTTGGTTTGAGAGCATTCAAGAATTAATCAACAATGAATAGAAAATTTGAAATGGAAAAGAAGAAAGGAAGGTGTGCTCTCCACCCTCCCATATTGTGTCATGAAGCTCCATTGGCTCTGATGGAACTCTCAAGAAAGAGTATAGATTGTCCATTAGTTCTATCTATGGTGGAAGCTATCTCTGTCAGGACACTACAAAAAACTCCTTTTGTGAGCCTTTAACAAACAAAAACCTAAAAGCTATGCTTGACAACAATGCAGAAAAATGCAACACAATGTCATTGATTGGATGCATATGGAGAGACTTGTTGTTTGGAAGCATTGTTTCCTTGACATTTTTTTTTATGGCCATGGTTGGAATCTAGTAAAATAGCTAATGTTATGCACTCCATGTTGTTTGTCCACCTAAAGTTAGAGAAGAACACCCAACAATTCCTTACTAAAATTTGCAAATACTTTCAGTATCATTGCTCACATCATGAGGGTCCATGACCCAATATGGTAGGGTGGAGATTAGGCATTATTGTCTTGAGTTTTATTTTATAGTTTACATGTACAAATTGTTGTCCTTCTTAGATATCATTTACAATAAAATTCAAATGTTTTAGATTGTGGTTAGAATCTACTAAAATAGTTTACCTTATATACTTTATCTTAGCTTGCATCGAGCATTGTTGCTAATACACAGACCATACAATAGTAAATGTTCATGCGAAGAGGACAAGCTTCTGTGAAGGTGCAAGTCCAACCACATACTGCCAATTTTTTTTGTGAAGCTGACATCAACATATTTTCTATTTTTCACATGGGGCAATGGATTGAAGGGGAATAGAAAAGTGTTGGAAATGGCACTAATAATCAAACTAATGCACAATGTATGCTAGGTTTCTATTGATAGAAGACTATATTTTTTTCAAAGAACAAATATTATTTTATCTATTGTCAACATCTTATGCCTATGTTTTTTCAAGGATATGTTATTGTGCTTGTTTGTCTTTAATGTTTATCTCTGCCTTGCTTTGTGCTGAAATAAATATTGTTTGATTTATGCCATCCATTCTATTGCTATGCCAAAGATGCAACAAAATTCTTAATGTTATACATGTTACATCTCATTACATTAGGTATTGTTGATTACTGTTCTTTGCATTGGAACAAAATACTCAATCTTATATGCTTTCTCTTAACTCCCATTGAGGATTGTCAATTACAGTTTTGTTTCTTATGCTATATTGTTTTATTTTGTAGAAGTTGTTCCACAGGTTGTATTCTTTCAATTTTTGAGTAGGTTGTCTCTAGAAAGGAATGTGTTTTGTATAGGCTTGTTACTATCAACTTTCAATGAATTTCTCTTCAATATTTGTGTTTTTGTAGGTATGTTTCCAAGAGAATAATATATACATATATATACATATATATAGATAAATATATATACATGCATACATATATATATACACATAAATGTATACACATACACATATATACATTATTTCAATTTTCATGAATACATTGTATGCAAAAGGATTCACTATTTGCTATAAACAATATTATTTCACTAATTCTTACCATCTTCTGGATATTCTACTTTTGAGAACATGTTGTAGAGAAAAAACTATACTCTATGTGAGGACAACTATTATTTGGTTTAAGGTTTGCATTTTGTGTCTATGGTTTTGCATGCATTTGCTAGCTACCATCTTTCTTGTGTTCCAAGGCTTTCTCCATTTCAGGTGGTCTCACAACTAAAAACTAACTACTTTCTCAATATACTGGTTTATGAACAGAATCTCATCCAAAGTAGACAATGACAAATGCATAAAAAAATATACTTGTTTATGTTTGAAGGATTTTAGCAAATTGGAACATTACAGGCGTATGAACAACACTTTCTAGAAAATAACACAATCTAGCAAGGATGGTCACTGAAATTTCATTGGTGACGAACGCACTTGAACCTTCTCACAAGCTTCCCCTCTTCACTAACACCCATGTTGAAGAACAATATAAATGTAGATAATGACAACTAACAATGCATTTTTTGGAAACTACACACCTATGCATGCAACATAGAATATCTTCACAAATATTTGTGCATTATGTATTTGTGTATCTAAGTATCTATGTCTAGGGATTGATGTAATAATTTCCAAGTCTTTTTGGCTACTACTTTGCAATCTCTAATGTTATTTCCATGCTAGATATGGATGTGATATGGTACCTCGCTATAATGTTTGTTATGCAGTCCATACAACTGAATCCAGAAAAAAACCACTCAAAAATACTTTATTAAGAATACCTTAAGCTGCTCTAGTAGTTTCATGAGTTTTAAATGCAAAGTATTATTGCAATGTTTTCCAATGTTTGCAATAGATACAAGAGAAATCTATGAGATTGTTTCATTCACGGTGACTAGTGTGTGGCACACTAATTTGCATAGCAGGTAGCAGATGCATTATAACTTTGGCTAGCATATTTTGTCAACATCATATATATATATAGTCGACAATTTTCAGCGAGGCATCCTTGCTATTTTATTGCTATGCTTGAAATGAGAGCCATGAGTGTTCAGGGTAAGCTTATGTGAAAATGTAAGGTGGATTAAGCCCCAAAATTAGAATAGCCCAAAAATACAAAGAATTAATTAAAAAACATTGTTCATAATAAACAATACAACCTTTTGCATGCAATTTTGAGGGGAATAAAAATTATGTATATATATATGTGCCTATATGTATACATATATCTGTGTGTGTCTGAAGACTACATGGAAGACGAGTGGATATCCCCTACTTGTGTGAAATTTGGTCAAAATTTTCATCAGCCTTGCCATCTATTGAAGTTAGTTAAGTCAACATATATGTAGTTTCAAAAAAGTAGCATTCTAAAGTTAGAAAAGCAAGTACACAGTCTATGCCATTTACAAAAAGGGATTGTTGACTGTAGGTCTATAACCCCAGATTATAACCAAAGGGAGAGGGCAGTAGCCAACAACACCTTGAAAAGTACAATAACCCCAACATCCTGTTGGCCAACCACCAACCCTCTAAATAAAAACTTTTCCAACGCTATAGGGGAAGGCCATAGAGATGTGTGGAGCATGCTAGGAATCTATAGAACAACTATCAACAATGTCTTGTAGAAAACAACATAAATAGTTTAGTAGTAAAAGCATGAGCAAGAAGTGGGAGACTCCAACAAACAACCATCATTTCAAAAAATACACATAAGCTAAATTTTCAACCCATCACCATTCAATACATACATCTGCAATCAATAAGTTCATAATTACCACTAGACAGTATGTGGGAAATATTGGAACAAAAAGATATGCAACTCCAATAAAAAAAACACACATAAATAGGTAAACAATGGATTCTCCTAAATACTGAAGAAAGAAAGACATTAAAGCCACATAAATATGTCAAATATAAACAAGCCACACTATACATGAGCAAGGCTCCAAATGCAAGTAAAGGATGTTTGCAGTTTGCTCCATGGAAATGGCAAAGAACCAATGTACAAGGCAGGAACATAGAATAAACAAGGAACAAACTTACAAGATCTGGGCCTAACAGTTGTTGGGAAACCTCGAGAGAGCTAGAGTCAATCGCCATTACTAGAGCTATTATTTCTAAAATGCAGAGCTCTCACACTAGTGGCTAGCCAAAAGTTCTATTGCAACAAGAATACAATAGCCAAACATTCAATTAAACCATCAAAAGCTAACAACGTTTATTCCCAATTTTTAAATAGAAAACCTTTCTACATTCCTATTATTTTTCTTTGAACATCTACAATATAATAAAAACAAATAATATAAGAAATAGACATTTACAGATCTCTCAATAATTAATTTGAAAAAAATCTATATTCCTCCAACTCAATCAACCTAGAACATATGCTCTTGACCAATCCGTTGGACACTAACATCAATCTTCCATATATCAAAAGAAATAAAACTTATTTATTCCATTTTTACATAATCACCACACTAAAATCCATACCCTTTTACTATTCCTATAGTCCATAGGCCACTACACAATCAACCTCTACAATATAATTAAAACAAATAATATAAGAAATACACATTTACATATGCCTCCATAATTAATTTGGAAAAAATCTATATTTGTCCAACATGTAATAAAGCTAGAACATGCACTCTTGAGCAATGCGTTGGAAACTAGCATCAATCTTCCATATATCAAAAGAAATAAAACATATTTATTCCATTTTTACATAATCACCACACTACACTCCACACTTTTTGTTATTCCTATAGGGCATAGCCCATCCATAATGCGGAAATTGATAAAAATAATTTGTTATAAAGAACCTTTGAGAATAATGAGAGTGACTACAAAATAAATATATACATAAAAAAATCCACATACATACACACATATATAAATATATACATATAGATATACATATGCATATACACATACATATATATATATACACACATATGTATATATATACATACACATATATACATGTATTTATACATATATAGATATCTATAAAGATATGCATATACATATATACATACATATACACATATGTATACATATATAGATATAGTTACATATATTGTATGCTTTGCATGTACTGGGGGACATTGTAATAATAGCTGCCCTTATATACATATATACATACATAAAAAAAATAATGTGTTATAAACAATCTTTCAAAATAATGATAGTGACTACAAAAATCCACATACATAGACACATCTATACATAAATATATACACACACACAAATGTATATATATACATACATATATATACACACATATATATACGTGTATAGATATCTATAAAGATATATATATATCTATATATATATATATATACACACACACATCTGCACACATATATATATAGTTACATATATTTTATGCTTTGCATGTACTGAGGGACATCGTAATAACAACTTCCCTTTTAACACCCCGGGGAACAAAAAAATATTTGGTTAATTTTCAATAAGGCATTGTTTGGTGTCGTTCTGCTGCCATACCTGGTATGAGGGCCAAGAGGGACAACAAAAAGCTTCTATGGGGCTACAAGCTGGATCAAGCTATGTGTAGCTACTACATAGGTGGGTATAGGGTATTTTGTCTTTTTTTGCAAAGGCAGATGGTTTGAAATGCAAAAGAAAAGTGTCCTTTGCAATAATATTTTGCCCCTATTTTTTGTAGGAAAGTTAGAGAGAAGATGGGCTATAAGTCCAGACGGAATTTTCATCAACCTCCATATTTTTTTTGCCTCCCAATAGCTATGGGAAGTTGGCGTCCATAGTTGCTAGTTGCTTACAGATATAGTGAAAATTGCATGGTACGACATTAACTATTATGTGCTTTACATCTAGTGTCAATCATGAAAATAAAAACAACCGTTCAAAGCCTAAGGAAACTTCTAATTTTTTTCCCAATGCATTCTTTCATTTTTTGACAAAGCTATGTTGAGAAATCAATAAATTTTAACTTTTGTTTCCCACTCCCAATCTTTATGGATTCATTTTTTATTAATTGATCAATATATATATATATGTATATATACATATACATATACACATATACATTTATATATATATGTATCTATACATATACATATACATATACACATATACATTTATATATATATACACACACACACACCACAAGAATGCAAACCCTAAATAAATAAATATTGGTTTCAACAGTGACCTAGATGGGGAAATTCACCAAAAAAACAAAGCAAATTAACTATTTTCTAGCGATTGACACAAAATGGAAGCCATAAATGAAACAATATTGCCAACACTCACGCACATGTGTAAGCCCACAAAAAACAAGAAATCTTGATTTCAAGATTCACCAAAAACCCAAGTTGGATTAAGTTTTGTGCACCTTCTGCAAAGGTGAGTGCAACTTATGTTGTGTCTTTAGCAAGGGCGGGTGGTTGGAAATCCAAAATAAATTTCTCACCTGTGATAATATTTTGCCTATTTTTGTGTAGGAAATTTGGTGAGAAGATGTCTGTTTGAAACAAGTGGGAAGAGCTGCATGTGGAAGAAACCCTCAGTGATATTGTTTGATTTGTGTTTGGTGCTTATATTGCTTGATTTTCAATAAGGTACTCTTGTTTTTTCCAAATATCTTGTCTAATTTATGGTTCACATTTTTTGTGTGTGGTTTTGCATGGATTTCATGCTGTCTTTTTTTTGTGGGTTTGTGTTTATGGTTTTTGATAAAAGAACATGAGATAATATCACAAAGCACACCTTTTCGAACCATCGATACATGCAAAAAAGAATAAGATAACCTTCAACCACCTTTACAAAAATTGCACAACATTCAACACACTTGCACCTTTACAAAAGATTGCCCTTTGTGCTCGTAGCCACCCTCAACAACAACATAAACCTTAGAATGACACCGAACAATACCATACCGATGATTACACGAACATTTGTTTTGTTTTCCAAGGACTTTAAAATAGATGTTACTTGCACCATTAGCACTACACGAGAACCATACAACAATCAATGCTAATAACATTTCACTGGGCTCCCCTACACTTCTGCAATTTCACCAAACTTCTCTATCGTCGTGACAAACACCCGCCACCTTTCACATGACAATTAAGTCCCAAATCCAACTTAAACTAGGAGGGTTGAATGAAAAATCCAGGCCAAACTATAACCAACATCTATATATACATATATATAGAGATACACACACATATATACACATATACATATATACATATATAGATAAATACATACACACACACACATATATAAACATATACGTATATACATATATACATACATATACACATAAATATATATATATATCTTTACACATATCTATATATATACATATATATATGTACACACACATATATATATACATACACATATATACATACATATACACATACATATATATATCTATACACATCTATATATATACACATATATACACACACACAACATACATACATATATATATATTTATATATGCATGTATACATACATACATACATACATACATACATACATACATATATATATATATATATATATACATACATACATACATACACATACATACATACATATATATATATATATATATATATATATATATATATATATATATATATATATATATATATTGTTTCTCCACCTGGGTACTAGTTGAAACCAATATTGTTTAATTTATCACTTCTAGTTTGTGGCTATCATTGGAACAAAAGAAAAAATAGTTAATGTTGTGCCTCACAGTATAAATACTTAATTGTATGTGTAAGGTTATATCATTAATTTTTGGAACAAAATAAAACAATTAATGTTGTTGATTCAACATTTGGTTACATTAGGTCTTATCAATTATTCTTCTTTGCTTTATACTATATAGGGTGTATTTCAATTTCGACATATATATATATATATGTGTGTGTGTGTGTGTGTGTGTGTGTGTGTACATATATACATACATTTATATATATATTTCAATTTCCTAATAGGACTCTCTTTGTGGCCTGCATTTAGTTGATACGGTGAGAAAAGGAATATATATACATATATATATACATAGAGATATATATATACATACACATATATACATATACATATATACATCTATGCACATCTATACACATATATATACACACATATATATACTTATATATTTTTGCAGGATTTGTGTTTGATATTTTCCCTTTGTGGCACTGTTTGCAATGAAATAAAATTGTAGAGGTTGTGGAGTTTTTGTCGATTGTTATGATGGAACTTCAGTATTTTGATCCTTGTGTTCCATTTTCTTTGTATCCTATCTTATGTCTTTGGTCATCTATGGTGTTTGGAAAAAACCTAAGGTTGGGGTTTTACATTTGTCTTTATGTAAAACCCTAGTGTTCAGCTTATGCCTTGGGTGGGATCTCCTAGGCTGTTACTTTTTGGGAGGGTTTTAAAACAACTTAAGCCCCATCGCTTCATCTTGGCTAGGCCCCTTTTATTCTATCATTTTAGTTCCTTCGCTTGACTTTATTTTCCTAATTCTTTGATGGTCTTGTGCTCCCTTATTTAAATGACAACTTATGCCATTATTTTTCATTGGCCTACCCCTTATTCCTTTAATAATTCTTTTTATTTTGTAGAGGGATGAGTTCATATGACCGTAGATCAATCATCGTTTGATCTCAGCCATTCCCCGCCATCCTGCAATGACCCCACCACACTATTTTGGTTGATCACGATATCACGGGTGAGCACCACGTGTCTCATCCGGTGAAGCCAAAGGGATGATAAAATACTTTGATGCATCTATTTGTTTTAATACATTATGCATTGGGTTACTAAAGTGTTTATGAGATGCACATGCTTCAAATCAATGGGGATGTTATAATCTCAGTAGCAAAGGTGCTCGATGGTTAAGGACAAAGTTGGCGACTGTGTTAGATGAACTAGATTACCGATGGTTAAAGATCTATGGTTGCCCACCATCACATGATCTGAAGTTCCAAGGTTTTTATTGATTGTGATATTGTGAGCAAGCACCACGTGGATTTCATTGGCAATGCATCATATGGTGGACCCCTTGTTGCCACGATGGAGATTGTGTCAGTTTGATTTGAAGGCAATCATTCAATGATCTGACCAAGGTGAAGGATCAATAGCTAATATTTGAATATGCATCAAATGTGATTGGAGTCATTCATGTAATGTGCGAGTAAGCTTTAATGGCGGACATGACATCTATTGCCATGGTTTGATCAAAATAAAGAAATTATTCTTCTACTTTTGGTATCACAAAGCATTCAAAACATCTTTGCGAAGTAGTCACGAAGCCAAGGACGAAATTCCAAATTGCTACAACAAAGATTTGGTTTCTGCAAGCACAAAGCCATAAGTTCAATTCTATGTTTCCTAGTTGATTTGAATTTAAATTTGGGAGAAAATTGTTGTGTGCTTGTCATAGGGCTTGTTGATAATTGTTTTAGGGCTATAAGTTAATTGAATTGTGGGGAATTGCAAAGTTATGTTATGTAATTTCATATTTTTCCTAGCCCTAGTTTGTTTAAGGTTTGAGATAGCAAGGAAGCCCTAGTTTACTCAAAATTGCACTAACAAAGCAACACTCTAGCTAGATTGATTATTTAAATAGAAATCTATATGATGATATCCTGGATCAATTGCCCTTTTCAAAAAATGATAGGAAGAAGGGGTTGGTTTTGATGCGAGGAAAAACTCTAGGGGAAGGATTAGTATATAATTGTTCCAACATAGCCAATGCTAGGATTCCTCTTACTGGTCTAGAGATGTTCAGATTATGGTTTGGACATAGGAATTTTCCCCACCCTTTTCAAATGGTTGGATGTATTATATGGGGAAGTTGGTGGTACCAAATGTGTTCCTTGATAAAAACTTGCTTAGGGAAATGGCTACACAATATGACCCTATCACATGGTTGATTCAAGATAATGATTGAAAGATTCTATTAAGCATCAATAGAGAGGAATTCTGACAGGTTTTTGATCTGAGTGAGCCTAGTACATTCTTGGTTCCTATTGATCTTGAAGAGATGAAATAGGAAAATGGGAGGTCGAAATTACTTTTCAGAGCTAAGTTGCTCCCACCTCATTTGGCTAGGGTAGGAGGTTCAAAATTCCATATTAGCCCTAATGACTAGGAACCTTTTAGACTGAATTGCTTTGTAAAGCATTTCTTCTCTACCTTTTACTCATTGTGCCAAAATTTGGGTTTTCACCCCAACATGGTGATTCCTATTGCTTACAGGTTTATGGGGGTACAAATAAAACACCCTAATTTCACAGTGATTTATGATTTTGCTTCTTTGTTGGCTGAAAAGATACATGAAGGGCTATTGAAGTTGAAAAAAATGATACATGTAGTCCATTCTTTTGGTATTCCATGATAATGTATATGTTCTTTCATAAGAATGTTGAATTCTTCTGTCAGAAGATGGAGTTAAGGTAGTGGGCTAATGAAGAAAGATTGCCAATGGAGGTGTGGAGAGCAGATTTGTCATGTAACAGGGAGAACGGTAGTTATGTGCATTTTTACAATTTTTTTCCTTCAAGATTGAGACCTAGGATGATGGAAAATGTACCCAAGATTCCTCGGGAGTTGCATGATTTCCTCAGACCAAAGGAGAGAAGGCCAAAATTGAAGGTTTTCCATAACTGGAGTGATATTATTCTATACCCAGTCATCACTGTCTTCGGGGTGTATGGTTTTTCAGGGGACCCCTCATATTTCCATACAATGTGCCACCAAGAGTGGGATTTGTAGAATTTATGTGACAGATTGGTTATATCCATGAGGACAACCTTATTGGGAATCATAAACAAACATTTTTCTTGGATTACACTATGGTATTAGATTTTGTCTTTTCAAATGGAGGTTGGGTGCACTTTGGGAATTTTTTTGAAGAATACCATTTGAGGTGTGGTCCTAGGTGACAACATGGTCCTAAGGGATTCTTTTCTCTTTTCAAAAAAAGGATAAAAGGTGTAAGTTCATGCATGAGTTCAACTTACCTGAAGACTTGATTAGAAATGAATTTGACCTAAATATCTAGAAGTTGAACAAGGAGAAATGGGTAGCTTATGACAATCTATTGGCTATTGTGCACAAAATGGATCCAAAACATGATCCATTGTTGGAGTTTAGTCCATATCAAAAGAAAATTGACTTCTTGATGGGAAACTTCAAAGAAATCATAGGAACATTGATGACCAAGAAGGTAAACTTGGATTCATACTTGGGCATACAAGAGAAAGATGCTAGGCCAATTGAAGTGAGGCCAACTTACCAACCTACAAAGAGATGGTCTATTTATAGAAGGAAGAGAAATGATAGTAGTGATGAGGAAGAAGAGGATAGAAAGGGAAAGAAAATAATGAAATTTCCTACACAAAAAGGTCCAAAGCTCAAAATGCTTGGGGAAATTATAATTATTCATTTGGAAGCATCACTTGAGAATAGTCCCTCACCACCACCATTAGAGCCAAGCCCTAAAAGGAAAAGAATTGAAAAATCACAAGAGGATTTGGTGGATGAGATTGTTGTCACTAACCAGGACATGCAGATTGGTATGCCTTCCCCTCCTAGGCCGGTTGAATTGGTTATCTCTAATCTGGATATGAAAAGAAAATGTGTGCAAGATGCAAGAATGGAGGCATGTAAGGAGTTTCTAGATGATAATGCATTTGTAGAAACTCTAGTCTTCTTGCAATTAGTGTGGAGAATTGAATTGGAAGAATATCAAGATAAATGCAAAAGGAGAAGAGAATTGAGACCTAATAGGTTAGTCCAGCAGAATGATGATGAAGTGAAAGCTGAACTAATGGAAGAGTTCAAGAACATCACTCCTGAGGAGGGGATAAAATTGGTAAATCAAGCTGGTGTCTTGATTTTACCTGAATGGGACATTGCAAATGATGTAGCTTTTAATGCTATTGTGAATTCCAAGCACCTCTTACAAGATTTTAAAGAAGAGGTCAAGGCAGCATTGTACGATTCTACCTTCAGTAAAGAGTATGAAACCTTAGCAATTTTGGCTTTGGCTCCTCAAGGGACAAAGCTGAATGTTACTGATATTAACCCAAATTCAAAAGGATGGTTCATAATAAAGAGAGCTTCAAAGACCTCAACCACAGAGGCTACTAATTTGACTATGAATGTGGAAAAATTGGCCCAAAAGACTGCTAAAAGAGCGAAGGCTAAAAGAAAAGCCTAATGGAGAAGTAAAATGCCATAAATGGGGAATATGGCAAGATGCAGCAAAGGAATGTTGAGCTAAAGACTAAGGTGGATAGGTTAAAGAACAAGCAGATATGGGAGACACCAAGTCCTCCAAGGATCAAAACATTTCCTTCCACATCAAGGTTAGTGCCTCCTACTTCCGCTATTGTGTCCACACCAGGGTCTCCTAGTAAAACTCCTTCCCTTAGCCCTACTTTAGAGCTAATTGATGAAGAAATGGAATGCTCTAGTGATCCTTCGAAGAAACAACTAATGCACAAGATTACAGAGTTATAGGAATCCTTGAAGGTGAATGAGGAGGGAATAGTTTTAAAGCAGATGAAGATTGTAAATGTTGTATTGAGACATTTAAATGACAAATTTGATGACAGATTGTCATCTGTGCATTCTTTATATTCTTGATTATTGAGTGCAATAAAGAATATTGATAGGGATCAGAAGGTAGTAGTACCATTAATTGAAAGATGGATCCCTAGGGCCAATGATCTATATATAATGTATAAAGCCTCAAGGTTTGATGTAAATAATGGGCCCCAATCATTAAGGCCTACTCAGGTGCTAGTTAAGTCATTGCAAGGTTTGTAGACCTTAACAAATGACTTGAGTAGGAAGATCAGAGAGTTGGTGAAGAATTTTGATGATTGGAGTGACACATTGTTACTTGACATAATTAATGAGCAAGGAAATATTAGGTCACTTCAATAATGGTAGGATTGGGGAAATGAAGTCATCAATTGTCAAATTACATTAATTTTTGATGACTCAAATTATGATTTATTAGTGAGCTATATGGAAAAAATAATTAGCACCAGTTCATTGATTGAATCTTTTGAAAGAGAAGAAAATTAGGTGGAAATTAAGTATACACCCTATAGTGTCAAGGTGAATGAGGTAATCAATTTTGATTGGCCAACTGATGAGCAATACCAGAAATGGATAAATGTATATTTAACTGAGTAAAAAGGAGTGGGTAGTTAATAGTTGACAAGTCAGCTGTTGCAGTTACAAAAGATTCTAGTTTTGTTTTTGGTGACAGTCTTGGCATGTAATTCTTGATGTTTCTATTGCTGCATCAATCATTCTCAATGGGCACGATGAACATGAGGATTCTGCGGGAAATTGTTTTTGTAACAAATTTTTGGAATGTCACTAAGCAGTCCAATTGGTTGGTGACATGTCAGCTTTCTTGCCCAATGCTTGTTTTCTCCTTCTTTTCTATAAGAAGAATTTCAAGGCTAGAAGTATGGGTTAGCAAGTGAGATATTTTTTGGTCGAGTATAAGTAAAGTGTAAAGAAATTTGTAAAGTTTGATGGTTTTAAGGGTATGTGTAGGATCATGATGGTCCAAAAAGTGGCAATATGATGGATATGTGGCTGATGACTTTTTTATCCAAAATTGATGAAATGAAAAGGGTCTTTAAAGGAGATTCTCATCTTTTCACCAATATAAATTATGCTTTACTTTGAATTTAATAAGTAATTATTATTCATTTTCTATTCAAATCATGACTAAAGTCCTGATTGATAGACTAATTGAAAAAAAATTGTAGCTTTCAAATAGTATCACCTTTTTTTAATCCAAAACATGCATCACATTCTATGCTTCACATAATATAGGATTAAAAAAAGAAAAATTGAATTTCATTAAGTTTTGACCAAGTTAAGGTGGTCAGACATACATTTTTTTATTTTTCTAAAAGTTGTAATAAAAATTCATAATTAATTATTTACTTGGAAAAAATTACAAAAAAATATGCATCACATCGGGACATGATTCCCCTACTTATATCTAAAATCTTATAAAAAAATATTATCATTTTATTGTGGTTAGGGTGGTCAGACAGACACCTACTTCTCATTTTTTCCCTAAAATTTAAATACCACTGTATTGAAATTTCAAAATTTCACCAAATAGATTTTTATTTATTTTTAAACAAACCTAGTAGTTTAGAAACTACATTCAATTTTCTACAGATTCTATTCTTACATATTTTTGAACTAATATAGATAACTTATTCAAATATTTATGTCAAGTTACCTAACTCTATTTTTTCCATAATGATCCTGCACATACCCTTAAAGAAAATGAAATTTTGGTTTTGAGTTATTCTATAGTAGGTTTTGAATTCATGAGGTTTTGATATTTTACGACAGTACTGGCATTTGAATTGAAATGATTAATTCAAACTCATGTCTCTCCATTGTACATGCATATCTGAATTTTGAATAAGATGATCATGGGTTATCTTGTTCTTCTCACTGTTGTGGTGTGTATGATTCTTGTTTTAGCTTTAATTCAAAGAATTAATTAAAATGCTTGAATGGGGATTGTAGGTCGATATGTTTTGTATGAGGATTTGATAAGTAGTATTGGGTTAGAATACATGTTGATGAGATTATAAAGCAATGTTATCAAGGATCTTATATGTTATGTGTTAAATCTGTCATAAACCCTTAAATATTTATTAATTTCACTCCCCTAATGGATATATGGCACCGATCTAAGTTGTACTAATTTGTATTGTTCAATATTTTTTTGTCTTTACCTAAAGCTTGCTACAAATTTCAAATAAAATGACTATCTAATACTATGAGATGTGTCATAGTTATCTCATGCTCCAAATAGTTGATATTATTGATGAATAACCAATTTTATTCAGTATTATCCTATTATGTTGAGCTATTAAATGAGTATCTATTTTTGTTAATGTCGTTTATGATGTATGGTGCAGAGGTTGTAAACACATTAAGGGATCACCCTCCTGATTCTTTTAGAGCCCAAAGTGTAGGAGGTCTTTAAAATCCTTGTCAATTGGTCCAGTTCCTTCAAGCTACCCTTGATTGAAATTGGAAATTCCATAGGTAGATTAGAAGACCAATCTGGTTATAGTAAAAACAACCAAAAAAATGGTGACTCCACTAGGGAGCTAATTGCAATATTTCTAGTCAGTGTGTCAGTTATCTATTTTGCATAGGGTTTTCATAATATTTCTATGATTTGAAGGTTGAGCCCATGGTTCTATGTTTGGTTTTTCCAATTCTTCTGTTCTCAAAGCATTTTGAGTATTTTAGTGAAGCACAATTGTATGTTGTCAGTATAAAGTTCCAAAGCTCTTTTGAATTCCACCGAGTATCTCTGGATATTTGATATTCCCAAGATAATTGGGTGGAGACTCTGAAGTCTCTGCACCATTGTGTGTTTTATTTTAAAAATTTAATATAAGCTAAAGGATCTTTTGGACAAGTATGTAGAATGAAGAACACCAGATCATTCAGAACAAAAATTGGAGGGTGAACTTCCTAAAGTGAAGAAGAAGGACTAGATAAAGAAAAGACCTGAATCTAGCAATGTTGCTCCTATGTCATAGAACCCTATACACCATGGTACAAGTAGGCCTTTACACCCTATCCCTGAAACGCTTGAAGAGGTGTATAGAAATTTAGAATCAGATAGTTGTGGATTTTTTGATACATTGTTTAATACACCAATTCAAGAGAATGTAACATTTCAAAATAAAGGGCCTGTTAGTGTCCAATATACTACAAAGATAAGAGGTAGGAATAGAATTCGAAGCCATCATAGAGAAAGCACTAGTGATGTGCCTCCTCCTATTGAAGATGATGGGATTCTTTTATTGTCTGAACATGTACTTGAAGAGGTCAATCTAATAGATCTAAATGATACATCTTCTGATATGAATTTTCCTAACTCTGATGATGTTTATGGAGACATTTATTCCTTGAGACAGGAGATCCAAAAGCAAGCTGAGCTCAGAAGAAAAAAAGAAAAGTAGAGGGAAACAAAATTGATGCATGTTGTGATTGAAAGGGATAGGTTGATCAAACAGTTGGAAACAATGAAGCTCCTGAAGCAAGAAAAACCTAAGCTAGATGTTGAGGGCCCTATTATACATGAAGTTGTTGATAGGGAAATAAAGCCTGTGTTTAAGGAAAATCTTGTAGGTCAAGTTAATGCCCAATCAAAACCTGCAGACTCAAAACCCTCCAATTCTATTAAGTTTCAACTGAGTAATCCAAACCATAAGCCTATTTTAGACAAGGGAAAAAAAAAGGTTTAGGGGATTAAAATAAGTGAAAGGGTGACTTCCCACCCTCCTAAATGAGATCCCTCACCACATGTATCATTACAAGTTGAAACTACCTTAGAAAAGGCTAGAAGGGAGAGTGAGGCTCTTGCAGAAGAGTTGGAGAGGACAAAGATTGAAGCTGCAAATGCAGAAAAGAAGAAGAAAATAAGTTTCCTCAAGATGCCATACATTGATGAGGCTACACAAGATACAACCTCATCAAGTCACCAAGATGCCTTGAAACAAAATCCTGAAATTAATTTGGATCCCACCACAAAAAATTCTAGCTCAAAGTTTCATGCAGCTAGGTTTGTTGATCTAAATCGGGATGGTCTTAGGGTGCAAAATTTAGAGATTGGTGTTGATTCTCAAAAGACTGAAGGATTATTTCAGTGAAGACCTATACAATTAGAAAGGTATAGGCAGTTATTCTTTGATGGTATTCCTATTTATCCAAATCCCATTCCTGATGGTCTGAGAGAAAAGATGAGTAAGTTTGCTGGCAACAATTCTATGACAATAGAGGAACACTTAAAAGCTTTTATGGACATGCTAAATGATTATGAGGTAGAGCATGAAGATGTTAGAATGAAATTTTTTGTACAATCTCTGGTAGAGGATGTAATGGATTGGTATAGAGGTTTACCTATTGCTAGTATTGGTTCATGGGATGAATTTCAAAAATGTTTCAAGGAATAATATGGTGATAAAATCAATGCTAGTTTCATGCTAAATGAGTTCAATAACATCAAGAAGTCATTGAATGAGCCTGTGATAGAGTTTAATCTAAAGTTCCAAAATGCAATGTATAATTTTCTCTAGGTGTTGAGGCTTGATGAAAATGTTTGTCTAACTATATATTTCAATGCTTTTGATCTAAAATGGCATATCTCCTCAAAGATAAGGACCCTTAAACTATGATGGATGCATTTAGGGTGGCTATAAATATTGAGAGTAATAGGAGAGCTTCTAGGAAATATTGTAGGAGAGAAGAACCCTCACTTTTAAAAAATCCTAAGGAGAAGACGGTGAAGGTTTTTGTTGCAAAGCCTAAGGATGACAAAAATTGGGAAAAGATCTTCAGCACTTTGAAAGACATAAAGTATACTATATCCAAGCAAGCAAAGGGTATAGGAAATGAAAATAAATAATATAATAAAAATGACAGACCACCTAGGTTGCAAAATTATCCTTATAATACAAATTGGAAAGATGGGAAACCAATCTTTCTTAGCCAGAATCCTAAAAATGATCAGCATACGCGAGAACCCTTGTAGAAGCATTTAGTAAATTTAGTACAGGATAGACCATGGTGTGAGGTGTGTGAACATCGACATGATCAAAATTACTGTGGTACTGCTCAGTTGCTTGTTGTTGAGGAAACAAAGGAGGATGAGCATACTCTAGAATGTGAGCAGGGTGATGTAGATGTTTGTATGGCTAGATCATACATTGATGAGGAAGAATGTTCCTCTGATGATGAATTATAGGGAGTTTATGTGGATAATCAAAGGCATAGAAGTGAGATGTACCGTCAACAGGTGTTTTCTGATGAGGAGGTTGATTTTGACTATAATTCTTGCAATATGGAGTAGGTTGAAGATTTAGTGTCTTTAAGGAGACCATCAGAAGAAGAGATTGCAAGGTTGACTAAGGAAATGGCTACTCAAATGAGATGTTCACTTCATTTAAGAAACAAAACTATGGGTGGTGAATAGGGTAAACTTGCTAGCTTGTCTATTAAAGAACAAAAGGAGAAAAATAAGGATGTTAAGGTTGACAACAAAAAGGATGCTATTAAAATCAAAGAGGTTAAGAATGATAAGGTTTGGGTAAAAAAGAATGAAACCCCAAAGCCTCAAGAAGATGTAACTTCATCATTGGTGAAGACCAAGGTGATTACAAATTTTGTTAAACCTGTTGTAGAGGATAAAAAGCAAAAGAAACTAGAGAGAAGTAAGCAACAAGTGAAGAAAGAAGATGATGAAGGTATGGTGTCTAATTTTCCTAAATATACACCTATAGATATCTTTCAAATTCTTTCTCAGGTTAAAGTTACTATACCTTTGCTAGAAATGATGAGAAGAAATGAGCATAAGGAAAATACAATAGCCTTGATCATAGGTGTTGTTGGTAATAAGATTGAACAAGGTAGTTGTAAAGAAGCAAAGGATAAAGAAAAAGAAGTGGATGGAATTGTGTCACAAATTCCCCCTGTATATTTAGGGAATTCTATTAATATGTGCCTTGAAAATATAACCCCCTTCTTCTTGAGTGTTGATATAAATGGGAAAACTTTAAGGAACTCTATGATAGATTTAGGGGCATCAAATAATGTTATGCCATTCAAAATAATGGAAGCAATGGGCCTGAAAGTGGATACAACTCAAGGTAAATGCTATGATTTAGATTCAAGATAAGTGCCATTTGTTGGAACTATCAAAGCATTGCCTTATAAATTGAATCAATATCTTGAGAAAGATTTAACTATGACTGTATTAGTTGCAAACATCCCACCTCATTTTGGGATGATTTTTTCGATAAAGTGGAGTGCATCAATGGGGGGTAACATGCAGTGTGATCTATCATTTGCTACTTTCTCCATTGATGGTAAGGATGTCAAGGTTGAAAGAGAGTCAAAAGTATCCCATATGATTGAGCATGACCCAACTGAGAATATGACATGTTTTATTGATAGTGGCATAAATGAATTTAGGGTTGAGGAATCCACTCACAACTATGATAAGCCTACTACACTGATTGATACAAAAGTAAAACAATTGTTAGAGTCTGCTGACTTGTGGACTATGTACTTCGATGGTGCAAGCTCAAAAGAAGGATCTAGTGCAGGTGTTTTGTTACTATCACCAAGTGGAAAGACATTCTGGTTCTCTTTCACTTTGTTATTTGAATGTACCAATAATGTGGTGGAGTATGAAGCCCTGTTATTGGGGTTAAGGTTGGCTGAAAAACATGGGATCAAGAAGCTCAAGGTAATTGGAGATTCTGAGCTTGTGGTTTCTCAGGTTAGATCCAGGTATGTATCAAAGAATAAGAGGTTGAAATAGTATAGGAATGTTGTTTGGGATGAATTGGAGAACTTTGATGCATTTGGCATAGGATAGATGGATAGAGGCCACAATAAAGTGGCAGATTTATTAGCAAACAATGCATTAAAACAAGATGATATGACTTATACTAGAATTTCAAAGGTTGAGGTGCAAACCAGACCATCCGTTCCTGATAATATAAAAAATTGCTAAGTCTTTGATAATGATAATGACATACTAAGGTTTTTGAATTGTGTGGATGAATATGAAAGTCAAGAAATTTATTGTTGAGCTTTTGTGGAAAAAATTGATGTTAAAGATACTGTATTTAGAAATGAGGCCATTCAGTTAAAGACAAATACAATTCCTAAGGGTTTAGTTGTATTAGAGATAGTGTTTGATAATTAGGATAGGACAAAGGCTAATCATACTACTTCCCATCCTGATGATTTGGAAGAGATAAATCTTGGAATAGAGGAATCACCAAAAAAGGTGCATATTGGAAAGAAAATGTCACCAAAAGTGAGAAGGATGCTAATTGACTTATTAAGGAAGTTTAGGCATGTGTTTGCATGGTCCTATGATGATCTTAAAGCATACAGAGAGGATCTTTTCCAACATGAGATTCCTTCAAGAGAGGGAGCCAAGCCATTTAGGAAAAAGAAAAGGTCCATTAATCCCACTTTGGCCCCCAAGATGCAGGAAGAATTAATGAAGCTAAGGGATGCAGGGATCATCAAGACAATCAGACATTCATCCTGGGTGTCAAACTTGGTGCCAGTGAGGAAGAAAAATGGAGACATCATATTATGTGTAGATTTCAGGAATTTGAATGTGTCTTCATTAAAAGACAACTATCCATTACCGAATATGGAAGCCATGTTGCAAAGGGTAACAGGTTGTGAATTGATGTCTATGATGGATGGGTTCTCTGGTTACAACTAGCTCATGGTCAAAGAGTCTAAATAGTTTAAGATAACTTTCACTACACCATGGGGAACATATGTCTATGTCAGAATGCCTTTTGGTATGACAAATGTAGGGGCTACTTTTCAGAGAGCCATGGATGTGGCATTTTGAGATCTCATTAACTTGTTTTTGGTGATTTATCAAGATGACTTGATAGAATATTCTAAGAAAGAAGAGGATCATTGTGAGCATTTGGAGAGGGTATTCACTAGAGCATTGGAATATGGTATCTCTTTGAATCCAAAGAAATGTGTATTTGGGGTAATAGAGGGAAAATTGTTCGGACATATTGTTTCCAAGGATGGAGTAAAAATTGATCTAGAGAGGGTAATTGCAATAGATAAAATCCCACAACCCCATAATGTCAAAGGAATACAATCTTTCTTTGGACAAATAAATTTCTTAAGGAGGTTTGTAACAAGTTTTGCTGAGATAGTTCACCTGATTTCCAAAATGCTTAAGGAGGGAGCCAAGGTTGAATGGGAAGAGGAATCTGTTTAGGATTTCTAGGCCATTAAGCAAGCAATAAAAGAGGCTCTTATGTTAAGAACCCCTGATTTTTCTAAACCGTTACAGATTTTTTCATTTGCTTCCTTCCACACAATAGCAACTATGTTACAAAAAAATGTTGAGGGTTTTGAACAACCTATAGCCTTTATCAGTAAATATTTACAAGTTGTATAACTTAAGTATTATATAAGTGAAAAAGAGGCATATACATTAGTGAAAGTAGTAAAATCCTTTAGGCCTTATTTGATGGGAGCTACTGTAATTGCATATGTACCTAATGTTGTTGTTAAGGATATTTTCACACAACAGGAAGTGTTAGGAAGAAGGTGTAGATGGATGAACAGGATCCAGGAGTTCAACATTGAGATCCAGATTACTAAGCTGGTGAGAGGACAAGGATTGACCAAGATTATGGTCCAAAGTAATCTAGAAGCAAATCAAATAAATTTGCTAGAAGAGGAAAACAGATCACACATATGCAATATGGAGCATTCTGAATGGTATAAAGGTGTGATATATTATCTACAAAAGATGAAATGTCTTGATAACTTGAGTGAAAATGAGAAAAGGAAATTGAAATTACATGCTATTAAATATGTTATCATAGCTAGAAATCTTTGGTGGAGAAATGGAGAAGGTGTCATGCTGAAGTGTATTGACCAAGATCAAGCACAAGAACTTCTAAGTGAGATGCATGGTATAGTTTTTGGAGGGCATTATATGGGAAAAATGACTGCACATAAGATAATGAGGGTTGGATTTTCATGGCCTACTATTTTTAAGGATGCATACCAATTAGTGAAGACATGTGATTCTTGTCAACGTTTCTCTGGAAAGTTAAAAAAACTGGTAACTTGCCTCTAAAACTAGTTGCAATGCACTCTCCATTCCAATAATGGAGTATTGATTTTATAGGAGAGATAGCATGTAAATCTAGTGGAGGCCACTCATGGATATTGGTGGCCATTGATTATTTTACCAAGTGGGCAGAAGCAATTCCAACAAAGAAAGCAACTAGTAAAGTGGCAATTGACTTCCTGATGAGCAACATACTAACTAGGTTTGGATGTCTAGAAAGGATTGTGTCAGACAATGCAATGTGTTTTAGATCTAAGGAATACACAGAATTTTGTGAAAATCATGGCATCCAAATTTCTTACTCATCACCGTAACACCCATAGGGAAATTGACAAGGATAATCAAGCAATAAAATCTTGATGAAGATCATTAAGAGAATCTTGGATAATAATATAAAGGCATGGGATTCTAAATTGAGATTAGTAGTCTAGGCGAATAGGGTAACTATGAAGAAGGCAATAGGTTGTGCCCCATTTGACTTGGTTTATGGGATAAATGCAAGGTTACCCTAGAATAATTTGTTGGAAATGTAAAAGTTTGTCCAGATGTACAAAGATGAAATTGATGATGAGATGCAATTGAGAGTGGAAGCTCTCGTAGAATTGGATGAAACCAGGAGGGACGCTCAAAAGAAAAATGAAAAATTACAGATGTAAGTAAAGTAGTTGTCTGAAAAAAGGGCAACTGCAAGGAGTTTCCAAGATGGAGATTTGGTCTTAATGTGGAATGCCAGATTAGAAGATAAAGGGAAACATGGAAAATTTGATGCAATCTGGTTGGGTCTAATTTTGATAAATGGTAAGTGGGGTGAAGATTCATACTTCCTCCAAGATATAATAGGGGATATTCTTGAGCTTCCAGTTCATGGATAGTTCTTGAAGTTGTACTTCACTTTAAGTATGTTTTCCCATGAACTGTAGTTTAGGTTTGTATATATGTTAATGTAGGTTTCTTTCTAGTTGGGTTGTTTCATTTGGGAAATCCTTTTTGGTGGTCTTTGCATTTGGTTTTCTCAACCTGAGATTCTAAATTCTCGCTTCATTCTAGTGGAATGAATGTTCCCAACTGGAGCCACTAATGGAACTTCAATATTTTGATCCTTGTGTTCAATTTTCTTTGTATCTTGTCTTATGTATCTGGTCATCTATGGTGTTTGGGAAAACCCTAGGGTTGGGGTTTTACTTTTGTCTTCATGTAAAACCCTAGTGTTCAGCTTATGCCTTGTGTGTGATCTATTTTTCCATTACTTTTTGGGAGGGTTTTAAAACAATTTAGCCCCATCGCCTCATCTTGGCCAGGCCCCTTTTTTTCTATCATTTTAGTTCCTTCGCTTGAATTTATTTTCCTAAGTCTTGGATGGTCTCATGCTCCCTTGTTTAAATAAAAACTTATGTCATTTTTTTGTTGGCCTAGTGATGTCCCCTTATTCCTTTAATAAATGTTTTTATTTTGTAGAGGGACGAATTCGTATGATCGTAGATCAATCATTGTTTGATCTCAGTCGTTCCCCACCATCATATAATGACCCCACCACATTGTTTTGGTTGATCAAAATATCATGGTTGAGTTCCACGTTTCTCATTCGGTGAAGCTGAAGGGATGATAAAGTACTTTGATGCATCTATTTGTTTTAATACATTATGCAGTGGGCTACTAAAGTGTTTATGAGATGCATGTGCTTCAAATAAATGGGGATGTTATAATCTTGGTAGGAAAGGTGCTTGATGGTTAAGGAAAAAGTTGACGACTATGTTGGATGAACTGGATTGCCAATGGTTGAAGATCTACGATTGCCCGCCATTGTGTGATCTGAAGTTGTGAGGTTTTTATCAATTGCGATAGCATGGGAAAGTGCCACGTGGATTTAGTTGGAAATGCCTAGTAAGGTTGGCCCCTCATTGCCATGATGGAGATTGTTTAAATTTGATTTGAAGGAATTCATTCGATGATCTGACCAAGGTGAAGGATGGATGGCTAATATTTGAATCTACATCAAATGCGATTGGAGTTGTTCGTGTAGCACACGAGTAAGCTTTAATGGTAGACATGACATCTACTATAATGGTTTGATCAAAATAAAGCAATTATTCTTCTGATTTTGATATCACAAAGCATTCAAAACATCTTTGCGAAGTCATTGCGGAGCCAAGGATAAAATTACAAATTGTTACAACAAAGATTTGGGTTTCTGCAAGTCCAAACCCATGAGTTCAATTCTATGTTTCCTGGTTTGTTTGAATTTAAATTTTGGGGAAAATTGTTGTGTGCCTATCGTAGGGCTTGCTTATAATTGTTTTAGGGCTATAAGTTAATTGAATTGTGGGGAATTGCAAATTTCTGTTCTATAATTTCATATTTTGCTTAGCCCTAGTTTTTTTAAGGTTTGAGATAGCAAGGAATCCCTAGTTTACTCAAGATGGCACCGACAAAGCAACACTCTTGCTAGATTGATTATTTAAGTAGAAATCTATATGATGATTTCCTAGATCAATTTCCCTTGTCAACGAATGACAGGAAGAAGGGGTTAGTTTTGATGTGAGAAAAAACTACAGGGGAATTTTTAGTATATAATTGTTCCAACATAGCTGATGCTAGGGTTCCTCTTACTCATCTAGAGATGTTCACATTATAGTTTGGATAGAGGAATTTTCCCCACCCCTTTTCAAATGGTTGGATGTATGATATGGGGAAGTTGGTGGTACCAAATGTGTTCCTTGATATAGACTTGTTTAGGGCATTGGTTACACAATATGACCCTATCACAGGGGTGATTCAAGATAATGGTGGAAAGGTTATGTTAAGCATCAACAAAGAGGAATTCTTATAGGTTTTTGATCTGAGTGAGCCTAGTACATTCTTGGTCCCTATTGATCGTGAAGAGATGAAATGGGAAAATGGGAGGTCGAAATAACTTTTTAGAGCTAAGTTGCTCCCACCTCATTTCACTAGCATAGGAGGTTCAAAATTCCATATTAGCCCTAATGAGCAAGAACCTTTCAAAATGAATTGCTTTGCAAAGAATTTCTTGTCTACCTTTTACTCATTGTGCCAAATTTTGGGTTTTCACCCCAACATGGTGATGCCTATTGCTTAAATGTTTATGGGGGTGCAAATAAAACACCCTAATTTCATAGTGACTTATCATTTTGTTTCTTGGTTGGTTAAAAAGATACATGAAGGTCTATTGAAGTTGTAGAAAAATGATACAAACACTCCATTCTTTTGGTATTCCATGATATTGTATATGTTCTTGCATAAGAATTTTGAATTCTTCTCTGAGAAGATGGAGTTAAGGTAGTGGGTTAATGAAGAAAGATTGTGAGTGTAGGTGTGGACTGCAGATTTGTCATGTAATAGGGAGAATGCCAGTTATGTGCATTTGGACAATTGTTTTGCTTCTAGATTGAGAGATAGGCTAATGGAAAATGTACCCAGGATTCCTAAGGAGTTGCATGATTTCCTCAGACCAAAGGGGAGAAAGCCAAAATTGAAGGTTTACCATAACTAGAGTGATATTATTCTATACTCAGTCAACACTGTCTTCAGGGTGTATGGTTTTTAGGGGACCCCTCATATATTGTCATACAATGTACCAACAAGAGTGGGATTTGTAGAAGTTATGTGGCAGATTGGTTGTATCCATGAGGACAACCTTACTGGGAAGGGTAAAGGAACATTTTCCCCGAATTACACTATGGTATCATATTTTGTCTTTTCGAAGGGAGGCTAGGTGCACTTTGGGAATTTTTTTGAATAATACCATTTGAGGTGTGGTCCCAAGTGACAACATGATCCTGAGGGCTTCTTTTATCTTTTTCGAAAAAGGATAAAAGGTGGTAAGTTCGTGCATGAGTTCAACTTCCCTAAAGACTTGCTTAGAAATGAATTTGACCTAAATATCTAGGAGTTGAACAAGGAGAAATGGGTAGCTTATGACAAGCTATTGGCTATTGTGCACAAAATGGATCCAAAATATGATCCATTGATGGAGTTCAGTCCATACCATAATAAAATTGACTTCTTGATGGGAAACATCAAAGAAATCATGGGGTATGTACAAGATCATGATGGGCCAAAAAGTGGCAATATGAGGGGTATGTGGCTGACAATTTTTTTAACCCAAAATTGGTGAAATGAAAAGGGGTTTTAAAGGAGATTCTCAGCTTTCCACCAATATAAACTATGCTTTATTTTTAATTTAATAAGTAATTATTATTCATTTTCTATTCAAATTATGACTAAAGTCCTGATTGATAGACTGATTGAAAAAATCTATAACTTTCAAACGCTATCATATTTTTTGAATCCAAATTATGTGTCACATTTTATGCTTCATATTATAGGATTAATAAAAGAAAAGTTGAATTTCATGAAGTTTTAACCAAGTTAAGGTGGTCAGACATATGAGTTTTTTTATATTTTTTCAAATTTGTAATAAAAAATTCATAATTAATTATTTACTAGGAAAAAAATTACAAAAAAATATGCATCACATCGGGACATGAGTCCTCTGCTTGTATCTAAAATATTATAAAAAAGAATTATTATTTTATTGTGGTTAGGGTGGTTATTCATACACCTACTTCTTATTTTTTCCTTGAAATTTAAGTACTACTACATTGAAATTTCAAATTTTCACCAAATAGATTTTTTTTTAAACAAACCTAGTAGTTTAGAAACTACATTCAATTTACTACAAATTCTATTCTTACATATTTTTGAAATAATATAGATAACTTATTCAAATTTTTACGTCAAGTTGCCTAACTCTGATTTTTCTTATTTTTTTGCCACTTAAGGCATTGCTTTTTCTATGATGATCTTGCACATACCCCATGGAAACCCTGATTACCAAGAAGGTAAACTTGGAGTTACACTTGGGCATACAAGAGCAAGATGCCAAGCCAATTGAAGTGAGGTGAGCTTACCAACCTACAGAGATATGTCCTATTTACAAAAGTAAGAGAAATGATAGTAGTGATGAGGAAGAAGAGGATATAAAGGGAAAGAAAATAATGAAATTATCTACACAAAAAATTCCAAAGCTCAAAATGCCTAGGGAAATTAAAATTATTGATTTGGAAGCATCACCTAAGAATAGTCCCTCACCACCACCATCAGAGCCAAGCCTTGAAAGGCAAAGAATTGAACAATCACAAGAGGATTTGGTGGATGAGATTATTGTCACTGACTAGGACATGCGGATGGGTATGCCTTCCTCTCCTACGCTAGTTTAATTGGTTATCTCTGATCTAGATATAAAAGGAAAATGTGTGCAAGATGCAAAAATGGAGGCATGTAAGGAGTTTCTAGATGATAATGCATTTTTAAAAACTCTAGTCTTCTTGCAATTAGTGTGGAGAATGAAATTGGAAGAATATCAAGATAAATGCAAAAGGAGAAGAGAATGGAGACCTAATAGGTCAGACAAAGAAAATTATGATGAAGTGAAAGTTGAACTAATGGAAGAGTTAGAGAACATCACTCTTGAGGAGGGGATAAAAGAGGTAAATCAAGCTAGTGTCTTGATTTTACCTGAATGGGACATTGCAGATGTTGTAGCTTTTAATGCTATTGTGAAGTCCAAGCAATCCTTAAAAGATTTTGAAGAAGAGGTCAAGGAAACATTGCAAGATTCTTCCTTTAGTGAAGAGTATGAAACCTTAGCAATTTGGGTTTTGTCCCCTCAAGGGAGAAAGCCCAATGTTACTGATGTTAACCCAAATTTAAAAGGAGGGTTGGTAATAAAGAGAGCTTCAAAGAACTCAACCAAAGAGGCTACTAATTTGACTATGAATGTGGCCAAATTGGCCCAGAGTAAGTGCAGCTAGATGGTTCCCAAAAAGGGGGCTTAAGTGGTCACTTTTTTTCTAAAATCAGGAAATGCTGACCTAGGATGTGAAATTGAGGATAGTTACACTCAAAATTTTGAGATGGAACAAAAACAAGGATCAGAGTGCTCTAAGTCTACTTTCTAAACTACTAATTTATTTTAAAAATGGTTGAGATTAAGGGGTTCAAAAGAGGGATGTACACAAATTGGTGTTGTTTTTGTCAGAAAAACATAACATAGAAACTCTTGTACAACCTGAGTATGGTGAAATTTTTGTAGTATTTTTAAAATCACTATAGTCAGAAGTTAGCTAACAAAATCTAGTTGATGCACAATTTTTCTGATAAATTTTTAATGAATATTTGATTTTTTACTAATTTTCTAAGTGGGAACTTCCTGAAAAGAAAAATTTTGGTTGTGCTCCCCCTACAAATTTTGGAAAATAATTGATTTATTTTTATTTTTATTTTTAAATTTGTAGAATGGAGTCTAGTTTCTAAAAATTTAATTTATTTTGAAATTTGGATGAATAGTTAATTTATAAAAAAAAAACACCAAACACTACTTTTTGGGAAAAAACAGACATATAAACAAAATAAATTATGGATGTAATGATTAACATTGTCAAAAAGTGAAAAAAATTACATTGTTGGATAGCTAAGAGAGAACCTAACATTACCCATGTTTTCAATTTTGTCGATATTGAACTAGATGCAATCTTGATGGTGAGCACAGACTCGATTATGTGAAAAATTGTAGAATTTACAAAAACGCATCTCTGACCTTGTTGGGAATGCCCTCCAAGCCTTTGAGTTGGTATTCCAAGGAAAATATTTTCACTTTTTTCTTTATATTTAATGTGAAATAACGTGAGTTCATTTTTTAAAACTTTTTTCAAAAGTGGCTAGAAAATTGGTACCCAACTTCATGCACCCACTGCCTAGAAGATTGTTGAAAGAGAAGAGGCTGAAAATAAAAGCCTAATGGAGAAGTACAATGCCATAATTGGGGAATATAGGAAGATGTAGCAAAGGAATGTTGAGCTGCAAACTGGGGTGGACAGATTAAAGAACAAGTAGATTGGGGAGACATCAAGTCCTCCAGGGATTATAACATTGCCTTCCACATCAAGGTTAGTGCCTCCTACTTCTCCTATTGTGTCTACACTAGCTGGGTCTCCCAGTCAAACTCCTTCCATCAACCCTATTTTAGAGCTAATTGATGAAGAAATGGAATGCTTTGTTGATCCTTCGAAGAAACAACTAATGCACAAGATTACAAAGTTACAAGCATCCTTGAAGGTGAGTGAGAAGGGAATAGTTTTAAAGCAGAGGGAGGTTGTAAATGTTGTATTGAGACATTTAAATGAGAAATTTGATGACAAATTGTCATCTTTGTATTCTTTATATTCTTTATTATTGATTGCAATAAAGAATATTGATAGGGATCAGGAGGTAGTAGTACCATTAATTGAAAGATGGATCCCTAGGGCCAATGATCTAGATATACTATATAAAGCCTCAATGTTGGATGTAAATAATAGGCCCCAATCATTAAGGCCTACTTAGGTGTTATTTAAGTCATTGCAAGGTTTTCATACCTTACTAGATGACTTGAGTAGGAAGATCAGAGAGTTGGTGAAGAATTTTGATGATTGGACTAACACATTGTTACCTGGCATAATTGATGAGCAAGGAAATATTAGGTCACTTCAAAAATGGCAGGATTGGGCAAATGAAGTCATCAATTGTTAAATTAGATTAATTTGTGATGACTCAGATTATGATTTATTGGTGAGCTATATATGGAAAAAATAATTAGCACCAATTCCTTTTTTGAATCTTTTGAAAAAGAAGCAAATCAGGTGGCAATTAAGTATACACCATATAGTGTCAAGGTGAATGAGGTAATCAATTTTGATTGGCCAACTAATGAGGAATACTAGAAATGGGTAAATGTATATTTAACTGAGGAGTAAAAAGGAGTAGGTAGTTAACAGTTGACAAGTAAGCTATTGCAATTACAATAGATTCTAGTTTTGTTTTTGGTGATAGTCTTGGCGTGGAATTCTTGATGTTTTTGTTTCTGCATCATTCTCGGTGGGCATGATGAACATGAGGATTCTCCAGGAAATTGCTATTGTAACATATTTTTGGAATGTCACTAAACGGTCCAATTGGTTGGTGACATGTGTGTTTTTTGTCCTGATGCTTTTTTTCTCCTTCATTTCTATAAAAAGGATTTCAAGGCCAAAAGTACAGGTTAGTAAGTGAGATATTTTTTGGTCGAGTGTAGGTGAAGTGCAGAGAAAATTGCAAATTTTGATGGTTTTAGGAAAAATGCAATTTAGGTTTTGAGTCATTTTGTAGTAGGTTTTGAATTCATGAGGATTTGATGTTTTATGACAGTACTAGAATTTGAATTGAAATGATTAATTCAAACTCATGTCTCTCCATTGTACATGCATATCTAAATTTTGAATAAGATGATCATGGGTTATCTCGTTCTTCTCACTATTGTGGCGTGTATGATTCTTGTTTTAGCTTTAATTCAAGGAATTAACTAAAATGCTTGAATGGGGATTGTAGGTCGATATGTTCTGTATGAGGATTTGATAAGTAGTATTGGGTTAGAATACATGATGAGATTGTAAAGCAATGTTATCAAGGATCTTATATGTTATGTGTTAAATATGTCATAAACCCTTAAATGTTTATGAATTTGACTCCCCCAATGGATATATGGCACTGATCTAAGTTGTACTAATTTCTATTGTTCAATATTTATTTTTCTTTACCTAGAGCTTGTTAAAATTGCAAATCAAATGACCTTCTAATACTGTGAGATGTGTTGTAGTTATCTCATGCTCTAAATAGTTTCAATATTATTGATGAACAACCAATTCTATTCGATATTATCCTATTATGTAGAGATATTAAATGAGATTATTTATTGTTGTTAATGTCATTTATGATGATGGTATAGAGGTTGTAAATGCATTAAGGGATCACCCTCTCGGGTCTTGCAGAGCCCAAGGTGTAGGAGGCCTTTAAAATCCTTGTCAGTTGGTCCAGGTCCTTCGAGCTGCCCTTGATTGGAATTGGCAATTCCATAGGGAGATTAGAAGACCAACCTGGTTACAATAAAAAGAACCAACATGTTATTCTATAGCTTGGGCTATATTGTGGCCTACTGCTTTATCAACTATATTTTAATATCAATATATATATGTAACATTAAAAATGTTAAGGCTATATAGTTTGGGTTGATACTTACTATATAGCTTGGGCTATGTTGTGGATTTTTGAATGTGGGTGGCTGTATAAAGTAATGTTGTTTAATTTATGGCTTTCTTATTGTGGTTATGGTTGGAACAAAATAAAATAATTAATGTTGTTGATTCTAGGTTTGGTTACATTAGGTATTATTGATTATTGTTGTCTACCTTTGGCTACATTGCATATATTTGAATATTAATAGATACAAGTAAGAGTAAAATTGTTAAGGGTATGCAGTTTTGGTTGATGCTTATTGTATAGTGCATGCTATACTATTGCTTTATGGACCTCAGTGGGTGTTGAATCCAAAATTAATGTTGATTCTATGTTTGGTTACATTAGGTATTGTTCATTATTGTTGTCTGCCTTAGGGTGTGTAGGGTATATTGTAATATGTATACTTGTGTATATATATACATATATATGTTTAGATATATACATGAATTTATGTGTATATTAATTATCTATGCCTTTTTCTTTATTGGTTGCATTTAGTAGATATGTTCAATGAAATAGCAAAAAATCATTAACCAAAATAAAATTTATGGCTTCCATTTTGTGGTTATCATGTGAACATAATAAAATAATTAATGGTGTTGATGTTATTTTTGGTTGTATTAGGTATTTTCAATTATTGTTCTGCTCTTGAAGATATGTTGGGTATATTTTAATATGTATATATTTGTGTATATATCCCCATAATTTAGCCATTGTATCAATCATTTTTTGTTCCATGTGTCTATGTTTGCAATGAGATAAATTTGTAGAGGCTATGGAGTTCCTATCGATTGCTATTGCATAAATCAGGCTATATTGTGAGTTCTTGCAAGAAACCGCTAAAAGTAATGTAAGTTCATTTATGTCTTTCATTCACTGCTTATGGTTGGAACAACATACAAAAATTAGTGTTGTTGATGCTATGTTTGGTTATACTAGGTATTATTGATTATTGTTCTCTCCCTTATGCTATACAAAAAATATTTTAATATCAATATATCTATGTAAGATTAAAATTGTTAAGGCTATTGAGTTTTTGGTCGATTCTTATTATGCATTTGCATGGGTGTTGAAACCAACCTTGTTTAATTTATGGATTTCGTTATCTTCTTATGGTTGGAGCATAATAGAATAATTAATGTCGTCCATTCTATGTTTTCTTAGAGTAGTTATTATTTATTATTGTTCTCTAGCTTAGGATATACTTCTTCCAACTTCACTTGGGATTTTGTATTATCAATATATATATGTAAGATTAAAATTGTTAAGGCTATGGAGATTTGGTCAATCCTTATTGTATAACCTGGGCTACACTATGGCTTTCTTCATCTGGGTGGCTGTTGAAACCAATGTTCTTTGATCTATGGCTTTTGTTATCTAGCCAGTAGTATTAATTATTTCATTTTTTTATTCTCTTCCACCGATAACTAGAAAATGAAAACTACTGTGTTTTTTACTCAATTCCCCCATCTAGGCTACCATTGCAACCACTATTGATTCATTTAGGGTTCACATTCTCATGGTATTGCTTGGTTGTTGAAACCAACGTTCTTTGATCTATGGCTTTCATTATTTGGCCAATAGTATTAATTATTTCATTTTTTTAATTCTCTTCCACCGATAACTAGAAAATGAAAACTAATGTGTTTTTTGGTCAATTCCCCCATCTAGGCTACCATTGCAACCACTATTGATTCATTTAGGGTTCACATTCTCATGGTATTGCTTTGCATAAGGCATTGTTCACTGTTATTGTCTTCCTTAGGCTAAAATTATTTGATTTATGCCTTTCATTATCCCACTATGGTTGGAAAAAAATATAATAATTAATATTGTCCATGCTATGTTTAGTTACATTAGGTATTATTGATTTTTGTACCCTATCCTACACTGTACTTGTGTCAAACTTATTGGGAATTTTTATTAGCCTCAGTGTTTTTCCCTCTTTTTTTGGTGCTGAGGTAGACTTGGCGAATGGGCTATAGTTTGGTCAAGATTTTTGTCAGCCCTGTTTGGCCTTCCAATACCCGTGAAAAAGGTTACAGAGGAAAATTTTGGTTTCTTTGGGAATAGGGAGGCATTTTTAGAGCCGCATGGATAGAGAAGGCTATGCAAATTAAATGTCGATTCACATCAACATTAATTAATGTATGCTTTGCATGTACTGGCTGTGATGGTCCTAATAAGACCAATGATAAATAAAATCCATAAATGTAACAATTTAGCCTAACATAAACAACAACAGTGAACAATCCCTTATGCAAAACACCATGGAGTACATAACATTAACTATTTTACTACATTCCAACCATCACCACAAAACAAAAGCTATGAAGAAAACAATATTGTTATCCATAATCACATAGATGGCCAAACCTACAAAACACTAAAAATGACAATACCAAATGCATAGACAAACATAAGCGCAAAATTCGAACCACAAATCAAACAATATCATTGTCAACAAAGTATTACTATCTACACCTACTCATATATCTACCTGTGAACATAATTCTATGTATGTCTCTATTTGCATATGCATATACATAAATACACATGCATGCAATTCACATTTTCTTGTCCTAAACAAATTCATGCTACATATGTGTGTAGATATCCCATCACCTATTAAATATCTATGCATATATGCATACACAATTCAAAATTTACAACTATCTGTGAGTTATTCTAAACAAAAACAAAAACATGGCTTCCAATAGTGCCTCACATACAAAACCCACAAAACATATAAATCTCCTAGTAACATACCAACTCAAAACCTTCACCACACAAATTCCAACCCTAAATGAGTCAATATTGGTTTCAACTATAACCTGGATGTGACAATTCACCAAAAAACACATCACATTAACTATTTTCCAGCCATTCACACAAGACCCTTATTGTCTAGAGTTTTATTTTATAGTTTACATGTACACATTGCTATCCTTCTCATATAGGATTTACAAAAAAATTCAAGTGTTATAGGGAAAACCCACAAGAGACAAGAGATCTCAATTTGAGCATTCACCAAAAAAATAACACATTAACTATTTTCTAACCATTCACATAGAACCCAAGCCATAAATGGAACAATATAAACAATAGTCACTAACATGCCAAAACCCATAAATATATACAGTTTTTCCAAGAACAATCAACACAATGAAACAATATTTATTTCAAGAATAACCTAGATGAGATGCACCTCTACCTGCTTCCTTCAATAACACCCCTTCCCACTTGCTTCCTCTTTCCGCTGCTCTTTCTCGACAACTTGGAAAACAACACCACACAATTATTACAACCCTCACCATTTGCAACCATCAATGCATGCAAGAAAATAGAATATAACCTTCAACCATCTCCACATAAATTGCACAGTTGTTTGATGCACTTGCACCTTCACAGAAACTTTCCCTCCACACTCACTACTACCTTCAACAATAAAAAAGCTCCTCAAAATGACATCGAAGAATACATTATTGATAACTGAACAAGCATTCATTTCTTTTTCCAGGACTTTAAAATAGATGTTACTTAAACCATCACCACTACACAAAAACCAAATAACAATCAATGTTGATGACATTTTGTTGGCCTCCTCTACGCTTTGGTCATTTTTTCGGACTCCTCTATCCTCGCGCCAAATGCTCACCACTTTTTACATGGCAACAAAGACCCAAGTCCAACACCTTAAACCAATAGGGCTGATGAAAAATCTGACCACACTATAACCCATCTGCCAAGTTTTCCCCAGTGTCAAAGAAGCTGGAAAATGGCGAGGATGACCAAAATTCCAACTGAAGTTGACACAAATAGCCTATCGGCTAATTACATAGAAGCCTTGAACAATTGAAAGACCTTTGAAAAACTGCATTTAAATTACAAGCTTTAAGAATTAATATAGAAATTCTATATTTTAATTTTTTATTTTATTGTTATACAAGAGAAAACAATTTTATCTTAACTTTATCATCATGAGATGTGAAAGAAATTACCACATTAGTTGCATCTGAGTGCCTCTATTAAGTCATAAATTCATGCAATTTAATATATAGACTTTCTCGATCTAATCTTTGGCAACTTGCATGAATAACCTTAAAATTAATATACCTCCATCAAAGAAAATGATCAAACCCTATCATTATTGATCTCATAGTCCGTGAATAGATCTCATATTAGTCTTATTTGAATCACTATGTTCTTGCATAATGCAAGTATAAATATATGTAATAACCATTTGGGTGTTATGAATCTAATTTTATCTTTCTATGTTCAAAATGAAATTTGATCTATTACATTTCCATTAGAGTTGGAATTAGGCTTGAGATCCCTAAGTAAGACCTCTTGACATAAGGGATTTATATCAACCGTTGAATTCATAATGTGATGTTAATCACCTAATTTCATTGACAAAACACATGTAAATGAAAGGATTCTTTTGATGAATATCTTTGAAAGGAAAAACAACCATATGCACGATCTGTTGAGAAGTGCTTCTAGGGGCTTGGAATTTGATGGTCTACTTGATTATTTTTTCAATTTTAGATACTTTATTATAATTATAAATTTTATTTTTATATAATTATATACATGACACTTTAAATTATTCTAAAATCATCAAAAAATATTATAAACATATATAATATAGTATTTTAATTAATAATATTAATATATATCATTCTATAAAAAACAAATTAATTTATAAATTTTTTATAATATTTTCTAATATAAATTTAGAATCTTAATTGTAAAAGTAAAATTTGAGATTTTGACATTTCTAAGAATAATATTCATTGTTTTTAATTTTTAATTTTTTTAACAAGATTTATTTTTAATATAAACTTAAAAAAAAAATTGTAAGAGAAAATTTAAGATTTTTACATTTATTACTAATAATTGTTATTGTTTTCCAATTTTTCAATATATTACATTTATAAAAGATTTTATATAAAAGTTTCATAAATTAAACAATTTTTGACAATTTGAAAAATATTTAAAGGACCAAACCATCATGAAATTTTCATATGAGAAATAGAAGTAAGCATCAAATTCTAGGTCCGCTTCTAGAATTAAGATGTCATTACGGTATTTTAATAATTGAAATTTTATCAAAAGGTTGTAAATAGTATAGTTGCTTTATTATTTGAAAGCTTCTCCAAATGTTGCCAAATTTATTTCACATAGTTAAATTTTTAGAATCGTTGAGGTTGATGAGTGGTTGTTTAGTAGTTGTAATTTTCTAGAATAGATTGGTAAATTATTTTTGCTATATAAGGTGCAGATAAGCTAATTTAATTTTAATTATGTCAATTATCTTTTTTATTTTTATCTTTCGAATAGCTATTATTTTTATTTAAAAATTATATATTTTATTTAAAAGTTATTTTATTTATTTAATAGTTATATTTTAGTTTTAATTTTGTTTTTCAATGTTTATTATATTTTATTTTTTTATGTAAAATATTAGTTTGAAGTTAAGTTTTTTTTAACAAAAGGTTATGTGTCTATATATTATATTGATAATCATAATAGATAATTACAAAATTTCCATAGAAGGCAAGAGTGTCTATTTTTGCAAACAAATCATAATCATAGAGACATTTTCATCTACCCAACTACCCAAAAAAAATATATCCAAACCTCACCTATACATTAAACGCTACCACCCTAGATTAAATATCATATTCTATAATATTGCCAATTGAAACTATTGATGCCAAAAATTGGCAAGGTAACAACCCTTTGTGGAAAACCCAATTTATGGGGGACTTGTTGCGCTAAACTGAGTAACCTCTAGATTTTTAATGAAGCTAAATTTTTATGTAATTGAGGTTTTGGAATGGGAAAAGGAAGTAGATATAAAAATAAAGAATCTAACTAAGGTGATGCACTAGAATTTAGATAAAAGGAACGATAAACCTATCTTTTAGATATGATCTAACAACTTGCTTAGAAATTTACCATGTCCTAGAATAATAGGAATTAAAGATTGCAACATGAACAACTTATTCAATGACATAAACTAATTATCACACCCATTTATTGAAAAGAAAAGTCAAAAGACATGATCTAAACCAGTAAAATTGCATTCAAATTATAGAAGTACCAAAAATAAAACATTCAAACAATAATGGCATAGGGTAAAGTTTATCAATAGCATAAGAAAACAAAAAGGTCAAACAATGGCACAGTTTGTGAGTTCTTGCAATAATCCAAACAATAAAAAGGCCTGGTGTCTCTCCAAAAATCTCGTAATTCTTAAAACTAGTGGAAATTGAAAAACATGTAGCATTCAATCTTTGAACTCAGAACCCTTCCTTAGAAGTAGAAAGCACTATATATAGCAAGCCTCCCACTGCTAGCAGGAACTAAAAGTATTCATAATCCTAAGCAATGACGTCACAACAATGATTACCCTCAGTCATTGTAACAGAAAAGGTTTGGGTCATAGCATTTTGGTCGCTCACCATTCAGGTGCATCCCATGCATGTAACATCTTGCTACGCAACCCTGATGGGTAAGAGCCAAAAGAGGGCTAGATATTTTTTTTTTGAAAACATACAAAATAACTTACACATAAAGTAGTTGCTAAAATGATATATCGACAACATACATGGCCAAGTATGGCCGAACACAACCCAAAGGAGAGGAATAATCCACCCTCTAGAGAAAAATCCCAATAGGAGAAAACATAATAGCTCCAAAAAATTTCCTCTCAAACTTCTTGCCCTGGAACATCTAGCTATGAAACTTCCAACTACAAAACTTCCAGCTACGAAACTTCCTGCTCTGGAACCTCTTGCTCTAGAACCTATAGCTCTAGAACCTATGACTCTAGAACCTGTTGCTCTAGAACTTCCTACTCTGAAACTTTATGCTCTGCTCTAGAAATTATACTCTACTCTAGAACTTTCTACTCTACTCTGGAACTTCTACTCTACTCTAGAACTTCTACTCTGAAACTTTCTGCTCTGGAACCTCTTGTGTCAGTGCTCCGGAACTTCCTGCTTCTTTGGAACTTTGCAGTTGTGACACAAAACAACAAATAGAAGGAAACGATGTGCCAAAACTATAGGAGCAACAACACAGACCAAAATAGAAATCGGCGATGCACCAAAACTTTTGCAGACTAAAAATGAAGGGAGTATACAACCAAAACTCTGATTTTTTCATGGAAAATATTGAAGAAAAATCCATTATGATCAACATAATACAAGCGAGTCTGATACCAACATCAAAACTCATAAACTAAATATAAACATCACATTTCTTCTCATTAATCTATATGATTACATTTTCACTCTCAAGTGAGTACAATATACATAAATAAAAAGGCATAGCCATGAATAAGAAACATCATCTGATAAAACACGTACAAGAGAGGACACCTCCAACTGATACTCCAATAACCTATACACCGATCCCCAATGGTGGTGGCAATGCCTCCCTACCATGTGGACTCAAAAGAGGCCACCCCACCATGCTAGAAGGAAGTCACAAGGCCTAAGCAGAAATGACAAGGGAAGAGTAACATAAGGCCAACACTCACATCAAGCATAAAGAAAACATGGAATACAATGCATTAAGGCCAATATCACAATATGAGATGCTCATACAATGACATGTTGGGTACTACTCATGACTATTTAGGTATAGGTACTAGAGTGCAGACTAGATGAAATGTCATCATGTGTGCTCGAAGGGATGGCATCACATGGAAACAAGTACACCTCTCATACAGACGAGGAGACTCAAGCATGCCTGTATCAACTCCCTACAGACGAATAACTCAACACCCTATAGATGGATAGGCCTTCTTGTTAAACCAATGAGGAATCCATCGAAAAAATGAAGCAATGAAAAGCCACTAAAACATCATAAAATCCATTTAAAATAGCCAAACAACATTGATGCTAAATCATTTAAACAACTCATCACAATTTCCAACAAGTAGATTACACACCCTTTAGAAATTCACCATTAATTTCATAAAAGAAACCAATCATATAATAAATATTAACCTCATCAAATAATCCCATAAAATCACTTCCAAAATAGATAAAATCTATCAAGAGGCAGTGGTACAAAACATAGTTTCAACTATTGTTCAACACATGAGAAAGAGACATAAAAATTCTATAAAAGATAAAAGTGCCCGGATCTAAAATTGGACAAAAACCTAGTTCATATTTTGACATTTCCAATTGGTTTTCACTTTTATTATTTTATTCTATGACCCAAAATAGGGTGTTGTTCAGAAAAATGCCATTTAATGCATGGCTGGGCAAAAATCATGAAAAATTAAAGTGCCCGGATTAAAAATCAAAAAATGACCCATTTGAAATATGGACGTTTCTACATGAGATCCAATTTTATTTTTCATTTATATCAGATGGTTAAAGAGAAACAAATAAAAATGTCATTTTAACAATAGGCACAAATTTGACCAAAAATGAAAGTGCCTAGAATTAAAATCTGCCAAAGACCTAGTTGAGATCTTGGCATTTCTACATGAAATACACCCTTGAAATTAATTTTTAGGGAGGAGATAATGAGCAACAATAAAAAAAATGTTTTACCAGGCGGCACAGAATTTGTCAACAAAAGAAAATATTTAAAATCCATTTTGGACTCCAACCCAGTTGAGATTTGGATGATTTCAAGTGAATCTCATAGTTGGATTTGAGTTTAAACTAGGAAACTTGTACAGATTTAGAAAATATTCAAACTTTCCCCAAAATAATTTGCATAACCTGGCTAAAAGGAAAACCCAACAACCAAAATGCCATGATAACGCCTACAGCAACCAAGATTCCCAAAACATTTAAACATGCACTCATGCATACATTTATAACTTAGAAATTCAAGAAAGACATAGAAGAATACCTCAAATATGCCCAAATATGAAATGAAGAAATGCTCTTTCAACAAGGCACAACGAGATTCCAAAACGGAGCAGCAAGACAACATAGCCATGTTGAACCTCCAGAGCCACTGCCAAAAAATTTCTTCTCTATGATTCTTCCCCAACTCAGCTACCCAAATTGTGGGGTTTTCTCCTCTTTCCCCAAAACATAAATTTTTTTCTCTCCCCAAAAGAATGACTCCCCCAATGAAAAACAAAAGAATAAATATATCTATCCAAGACAAGGCTTCCCCCTTTTTTTAACTCCACTCCCCCACACAATAAAAATGAAATAAAACATTTAATTAAACAAGCTATTAAATCTCCAAACAAAAAAAAATAATTAAAATCACAAAATAACCAACATTCCCTCTTTCATATAAAAAAGATAATAATAATTTAAATCCAATCGTTAAAATACACAAAGCTCCCCAAATAAGATTTAAATGAGACTATGAGAGCTCACAAGATGGATTAATAAATCATTTAAAAAAAATTCCAAATGAAATATATCATTCTGTCAAATGATCAATAAAAATCATTTAAATATCATATTTTAAACCTCATGGAAAAGAAACCATTCAAATCTCTCATCAATAAAATACTATAAAATGCCATATATGAAATTAGGAAAAGATGCCAATGAAAACACATCATAACACTAGCAACCAAAATATATATCCACATAACAGATTCATGAAAACCAAGACAAAATACCTCAGCAAGACATACAGGAAAACCACATACAATAGAAAGGTACACCAAAACATATGGCTGATAGGTGCTCTATATGTTACCATTAGGTAACTAGATGATAAGACATCAACAAGGAAAACACTGCCCTAATCGGGTATAGTGGGCTAGGGTAGGGTAAATTTGGCCTATGACTACCTCCAGTAACCACCATCGAGGAATAGGAGTATGCTCAGGCCTATAGATCTAGGTGGAGTCAATACTTAGTACCTGCATCACTTCCAATTACAAATCAAAGCACATGTGCATATACATATAGTCCAAAGAAACATCAATCATCTGAAAGGTAGTCATGATATCATAAGCCTCTCGAATATGAGTTTACGATATCATCCCTTTCCTACCCATAATCGTACATAAGAAATGATAACAATATATAACATAAAAGCATGCAATCTAGAATAATAACTAATCATTAATGTCTAATCTCATTATAATGACATTTAAAATTTAAATTATCAAATCAAAAATCAAAATACTATCTTACCAGCCTGGGTTTAAAGAGGTGTTACACTGCGAATGATCGTAGTGGTCCTGACAAAGTCCTATGCAAACAAGTGTCGCCCCCTCGTATAGGTAGCTAGAACACATCGTAGCACATCATAGCTCATAGTTTTCTTCATCCCTTGCATTGAAGAAGCATGCACTGAAGAGACACATGATAGCATTTCGCCATCCGCGGTCAATTTTTCCTTCCTTCATTGAAAGCTTGCATTCAGATGCCATGTAGAAAAAATGTTTACGATAGATGCCACCTGTGGGGTCTACCAAATATTTATCTGAATGAGAGCTACGTTGCATATAGGCGAGGACCAACAAGGAAGTGAAGGGAAGCAATCAAAATAACCCACTGTGAAGACATGTGGGAGCATAGCGGGGGTCGATAGAAGAGCAAGGAGAGAATTCCTTCATAGAGTGCTAAGTATAAAAGTGGAAGAGGCTATGATGATTACTAAAAAGGGGCTGATGATATTCATTTGAAGGCATGGGTCGGTACTAAGCCAAAAAAAAACCCAAAGGGAGCATGGTGCATTTTGTATTCACAACTTCTAGTGACTATCAGGGGCGTTTCTCTTTGAGGAATGTGGAACCCAAAATTTTCTCTAGTTTTTAGACCATAAGGCCATCCATTGGTGAAGGAATTAGAGCTTGGAAAGGCATACCTACAGGGGTGTCCAGTCATCCTTAGATGGTCTTGTTACATTGTGCAAATTTTCTTGCACTCTACTTAGGTTAAGCATTTCTTTATAAGGAAGCACCTCAGGTAAACCAGGCCTTGCCTCGCAATGGAAAAAAAGTTGCACAAGAGGATGAATAACACCTTGAATATTGGCTATGGTAGGAGGCTGACTGAAACTATGGAAAGTGATTGGATCTTGCTCCTTTTCTTCAATTTTCTCTACAGTTTCTTCGGCAGTGGCGATCAACCCATCCTCAAGAAATGGGGATGAAAGGCACTACTCAATCAGCCAGGATAAATTTTCTTACATGCCCTCCATATTCTAGTTCAAAGTAGTTGCAAATAATTTAGTTTGCCGGAAGGATAAGTGGAAATGGAGTAACTTATTTGCTATCTGAGCAGCAATATCTCAATCTTCAATCCCTTCCTTGGCTAGGTCTTCATCAGAGACCATGTATAGCTTGCTCAACAAACTATTCACTTTAGTATCCTTCTCTATGATGAACCATGGGAATTTCTTGATTGTTGGAGTGATCCTCTTGGCTCAAGTTTGTTGCCTTAGAGATAAACCAAAGTGTTGGCTATAGTCTTAGGTAGAAGGCTTTAAATTTTTCCCAATAAGAAATGTGTAGTTGTCGAGCCAATGGGATGAGGTCCGACTACACAACAAGGGCCTGGAGAGTGCTCTTTAGAAGGGAAATGTCTGCATCCTTCAAGCCAACACCTCTACAGTTCTCTTTTTATGGATGAAAGTTTCTCCTCAAAGTTACTTAGCTCTTTATACCAGTTCTCCTCAACTTAGGAGTAGTTCGCCAATTCTGTGTCAAGAGAGGAATTTGTCTCTTGGAGCTTCTTTCCTAACAGGGAATTTTGGCCTTCAAATTTTGTATGATTCTTTTCTAATTCTTGCTCATATAGAGCACATTGAGCTACTAACTATTTGTCATATTGTTGCAGGTTTTGCTTAGCTAGGGTCAATTGGCTTTAATATTTCTAGTTCCTCACTTGTAGCTCGATGATTAGTGTGGGGTCAATGGATTGGGACTTATTGAGTTCCTCTTGGAGTTTTCTCCACTCCAACTCTTCTATCCACACTTTCTCACATAAGTGTACAATTTCTGCTTCCAATGATTTCTCCTACATTTCTAGAAAATTGACCCTTTCCTTGACAAGCTTTAGCTGCTCCTCCTTTTTCTTCAACTAACGGCTAGAGTGAAGGAAATCAGTCATTACCACCTGGTGCATTTCCTCCATGAGCTCAACTTTGTCCTACGGTTGGGTTGTGGCTAGATCAAGCCCCATGGCATACATGTCATAATTTTTCAGTAGCATATCCCCCTGTGGTTTGACAACATTTAGGTACATGGTTGCAAAATTAAACATTTGTGCAAACTTCATTGTAAACCTTATACACTTTAGACTCTACTTCTTTTTTTTCATCCTTCTCTTTTCGCTTTTGGATCCTTAGGGCGCGTACTTCCTTCATAGCATCACCCTACGCTATGAATTGTCCTAGTGATTAAACTAGCCCTCCTACAATAGGTGCACTAGGAGGCAAGAAAAAAGGGAATATAAGTGTGGCAAGCCCCTACATTTTCTTTGGTGGGAGATTGATAGTTTTTAGGGAGAAAAAGTGAACATGCCATAGTTTAGTTTGTGAATCAACGGAAGGGGTCATCAACTGTTGTGGTGATGGGATAGTTATAATTGAGTCTGTTTGTTGGGAATTTTGGGTTAGACCTGAGGTAGTAGTAGCAATGGGGGTACAAATGGTAGTTGAGCCTTCAAAAAGAGAGGTGAGGAGAGATTGAGTAGCGGCGGCTAGTGTTAAGGTTTGCAGAAGCATTAAGATAGATGGCCTTGTTTGGGAAAATTGAGAGAAAGCTCCCATGAATATTATGGTAAGGTTAGAGATGGTAGGGCCAACACTTGTAGTAATGGGCACTATGAGAATGACAAAGAATACTAAAGATTGAGAAGTGACAAAAGGAGGAGTGGATGTTACTTGCTGACTAGACATTGGCGGCGCTCAGCTTGTCATTGGCTTCTCACTCACTTCAAACTCCCAGCTCGGTGTGAGCACTTGGCTTGCGGTGGCTCTTTGTGATCCTTCTCACACAATTGGATCAGTGCATTGTCATTTAGGGGGAAGGGAGTCTTCGATCTACATAGTTTATGTAACAATGGGTAATTTTCTGGGTTAGCAGATTAGTAGATTAAAGCATATAAAGCAAAACCCAAAGAGCTATCAAGTACAATGAAAGCTAAAAAGAAGAAAGATTATACTAGTTATTCTTCGAAGCTTCCATGATCATTCATCTCCATAGCACCTTCTAGCTCACAACGAATGTATGATTATTGCCCTCAAATTTGTGTGTGTGAGCAAATGATTATGACTATGCCCTATGCAAGTTTTGAAGGATTTGAATGACAAATAATGTAAATGCCTATGCCTATGACAAAATTACTATGCTTAAGAGTAAGTAATCAAATTAAATATTCCAAGTGCAAAGTTTTCTTGTGTAAAATCTAAGCATAAACATGTTAGCCTAAAGTGTGAGCAAAATTGGCATTTTATAGAAAATACAATTTTAGACAGAGGAATGAGATTAACAGCAAACGAAATCCTAAAATTAACGGTCAAGATTGCACGTGACAACCCATGATTAGGGTTAGAGAAAAATCATTAAATGAGTGGTCAAGATTCTTTTTGAGAAAATCAAATCGGTGGTCAAGAATAAATGTTATAATTAGCCAAAAAGATAAAGATTTTTCAAAAATCAAGAAGATAAAGACTACTTGATTTGTAAGATTCAAAAAATCAAGAAGATAAGAGTTGAATTGAAAAGCAGATTTGAAAAATCAAGAATTTGTTCAATTCCTTGATTTTTGGAAGAAGACTATCTTTCTAAATTAAATTAATTCAAAAATATCAATTTTGTGTGATGGTAAATAATATTTTCAGATTATTTAATAAAAGGAAGTGGAAGTTAATAATGTGGGATCATTTTAAATAATATATTGATTTAAAATGAGGGAAATGTTAATTTAGGCAATTAAATAATTAAACATAATTATTTAATTTAGAGGATAATGAATGATAATTAAATACATTAATTAATTCATTTAATTATGAGAATTAGTGACATATTAAATAAATAAATAAAATTCATTTATTTAATAATCAAGAAGACACAATGAATAAAGGAAATTAAATAAATTAAGAAATTTATTTAATTGTAAGAAGACAATAAACCCTTAGAGACGTATTGAATAAATAAATAAAATTTATTTATTTAATAATCATGAAGAATACAAGAGACATGATTTAATTAAATAATAATGAATTATTTAATTAATAATGAAAAATGGACCAAGGACATAATTAAATGTCATAATTATGCTTGGACAAAAATGGTAAAAAAAATAGACCTTGGTAATTAAATGTCATTTTTATGTGTGTACATTTTTCTCTTCTTTTTCATAATGTAACATGTCATGTTGTGACAAAGAAACTAAGTCAAAAACATGCCCCAATGAAGGTACAGAGTATCGATGCCCCCTCGAGATTTTTTTTGAATACAAAAAAATTTGGAAAGTGTCCCAATAAGTTAATTTTGTTATAGGAAAGACAATGGCATAGATGGTTTCAAATTCTAACATGTTTATAGTAGCCAAAATGGTGGTCAAAGTTGGTCAAAAGAGCCTCTAAGAATAGAAAGGTTGAAAAATCCCACTTTGACCCTATAAATAGGTTAAAAATGGGATAAAAATCAATTCATTTTCACTATTCACCTTAGGAAATTTGAGAGCGCCAAGCGAAGAGGACTGTAACAAACATGGTGATTCCTATGACCGAGCATCATTGAGAGATCATGCAGACCTACAGGTGGCCAGAGGGCTCAGAGCTAGTAGTATGTACCCCTAACCCACTTTGTCACTTTATCATTTTTTGTGCAAAATTTAGTGTTTTAGGGTCAAAATCAAATGCGCTACAACGCATATGCTTGCACATAAGCCACATTTTCCTTCACGTTTGACGCATTTGATGTGTCCTGATGCAAGTGCAAAGGGTCACTGGGTTAGGACAAGAAATTGCATCATATTTACAAGAAAATGCGACACATTCATAATATCACACTGCAAATGAGGTGTGAAATGTTGTATTTGATGAATTGTGACACATTGATACGTCAAAAGACACATTTGAATTTAAAGACGCATATGCAAGAAATTGTGATGTAAGTACCCTGCTGTGATGCAATCATGGGACAAATGACAAAATTGATGGATTGAGATGCAATTGAGGTATGGAGTGATGCAAATTCCATTTTGTGATGCATTTGACTTTCACTTTGACTAAGGTTGACTTTGATGTGTTTCAAATTTTGAGTGCTTTTGAGTTACACAAATGATAATGATGATTGTTTATAAGGTGCTAACACATTGTTTGACCATGTGTAGAGATAGCTAGTGCCTATTTACACATGAGAGAGTGGGCCATCGACCTATAGATTTTAGGATCAGCTGAGTCCGTGGGAGCAACGATGATTGATGTGACTAGGTCTCTATTATGTCACTTATATGCCCATTATTTAGGAAAATAGGGGACTATTGACTGCCCTATGCAAAAGATGGCTCTTAGAGACATGCTCTTTCCATTTTCTAATGGGAGAGGCCACCATGGCTCTCGAGGATGTTTACCATATTCAACGCTTGTCGATCCAAGGAGAGCGGATCATATACAATCCAC